>JABCKJ010000248.1:0-32397 GCA_018850815.1 Asterophora lycoperdoides
CTGAGGCATTTCTATGAGTTTTGCCCAATTTTTATCCGCACAGAGATCAGGCATTAGGGGTAAATATCAGGGGTCCTATATAGCAGCGAAGAAATCTAGCCATATTTATAATATTCAAACTCTTTTTTTGGCGTATGAACTCGTATGAAAGATTCTTCCATGGATCTATTATTGGCAATGGTTATTGGCAATTGGACCATCATAACTACATATCCAGAACGAACGAACAACTGTATTTGTCATGTCTAGGGTAGATAATACTAGAGCACGGTATGGTGCGTACCCTCTCCCTAGATGCTACGGCGGAAAGGGTCAGCTGAGGTCCAGAGGAGGGCTGTATTATAGTGAATGGTAGGGAAGGGTATGGCCGGATGGATCGTTTCCTCTACATAGGCAACGGCCAAAATGCGGGAGCTGGGGTCTGTAGCAGAGCGACTTCATATCGTAGCATGTCCCATCTTGCACCATGGATTGCAGTGCGGTCTTATGAGTTGGAAGGTCAAGGTGGGTGTTGGGGACTGACTGGTGGTATGAGAAAAGGTATATATGAAGGGGGTCAAATCATGACAGCAAAATCATGAGTCTCCTGAGATTAGAGGGCGAGATGTGCTGCGAGATCTCGAGGAAGAACCGCCACCACCACTGCTGAAGCTGCTGCTGGATTGTCGCCGAGAATGAGAACCGTGGTAATCCACCAACTGAGAGTCCGGTGAAGGGCGGGAACTTATGGCAAGTTCTGGGGGGAGCATATTTGTGTCTTCACGTAAATCGCCAGCGCTCTCCAAATCCGAATGGTAGTTGGCCTTCTCAGGCGGCAGCTGAGAGGCCCGCGAGATAGAGCTTGATGGTATCCGGGTAGATATAGGGGCTGAGGATAGCTCTATGTCCGGCGCTTGCGTAAAGATAGCAGGGAGGAAAAATAGGACGCCTCTGCGGGTTCGTCTGGATCGAACAGGAGTCCGTGGGACATCGTCGCGGTTGTTCGAAGAAGTTATCCTGTTTCGGAGTCGGTTGAAGGCTGCGACAATGGGGCTACCGCTGCGTCCAGCATACGGGTCCGTCGTAGTGGAAGTCTCTGACAGCGCCGGGGAAGAAGGTGCCACATCGTCGAATGGAAGTTGGAGAACGCCGTCAATCGAGTTAGGCGATGCATCCCCATCGGGTGACGACGGTTGCGTGTTCGATGCAGACCAACTGCCGAGCTGTAGGTGCCAGCGGCCAGAGTGTTGAGTCAACCGAGGCAGTAGTACGTCGTAGCCGCCAATCCTCCTCAGACTATATCTCCTCTGTCTGTTCCCGGGTAATCGGATGATCCCAATGACAAGCACAGCCAACCCAACCCACATCAGGCCTTTGCCCCATGTCCCCAGGAAGCCAATGAAGGCCGCGTCGTCAGCGTGCCAGCTGCTACCATAGAAGTGCGAGAAAAACGAGTTTGGCGCTTCGCCCTCCTTCGCATTCTTCCCGTATAGCGACTTGGGTAAGATGCGGATATCTTCGACTGCAGTAGTGGGGTGGGAGGAGGTGTAGAGGCCGTATTGAGCGGAGAGAAACATGGGACCGGTGGAAAACATGACAGTAGGGTAATTGAGGATCCATGAGTGGTCAAATGTAACGAGATTGTGAATAGTTTGCTCGAGAAAGGCGTGGCCTTTCTCTGCAAACATTAGGTCATTGGAGACACCGACCGGAATGGTCTTTGGGAGGATGACGGGATATGTGAGTAGTGGATCCACTGGACGGATGCATCCAATGTCGAGGTCCATATACACTCCACCGTAGTGGTGAAGCACGAAGTATCGAATAGCGTCGGCACGCTGAATTGGGTAGGTATAGCCGTCGAAGTTCTCGAGGAACCATGGGTAGTGGGTGGCGATGAATTCGCGGGAGCTTGCATCTGTCCAGAGGATATACTCGCTAGAGAAGAGATAAAATGAGTGGCAGGTCACGATGAGGTTGATTGTACGGACTAGTCAGGCATCATGCTCCTACACGCCTCCGAAATGCCCTTCCAGCGAGCAGGGAGTACATCGGTCTTCCATGTCTGGTGAAGTATTCGGGGTATTCGCTCGACCTGGCCGTGCTCCGAGGCGTTCCAACGAGTCTCACTGGGAAGTATGGGGACCTCAAGTTCGGATAGATACGCATGGGGGTCAATGGCGAGGTAGTATGTTACAGACGAGAGAACGACGACAGTCCCGACGAGAAAAAGAGCGAGAATGGTTAGACATATGTAGAGGAGACGGCGGCGGTTCATGAGGGAGGTGTGAGAGAGGGATGAGAGGGAAATCCTAGCGACCGCCAGGTGCAAGTAGTAAAATTAACTGGCAAACCAAACATGGATTTCCTTTTTCGATCATTCGATATAAGCGGCGGCTGTGCACACAAATCCGTCCGCAGCCCAGACCATCCTCTTCCCGCAGCTTATCGATCCAGCCTGACATACATTCGCGGAGGCAACCAAGACAGGCCGCCCACCAAGTTCCAACTGTCAGCTCCGTCAGCCTGATGATCATATCTATCCCTATCAACCTCACCTCGGATCAAACACCAGTGGGCCGCATTTTCGTTGCAAAAATACCCTCCACATGGCGATCCAGCACTCGTAGTGATTCTGCAATTGAGGCTTCTTCCCAGGCCACTCCAATTCTCCCAAGCCCTTCAAGCGCAACTTCCCAGTCTCGACGAGACCAGTCTTGCCCTCTTCGTGCTCCTTTCGCATATGGCTTGCTCAAAAACGCCTCCACCCGCGGACTTGTTGCGGCGATCTTTTTCTTTTCGTTCAGGTACTCCAGAATTTCAGCCACGGACCATTCCGTGTAATGCGTCTTTGACCGTTGTGGCGCATGACGTGATGCCAAAGTGCCATCGTCAGCCTGCTGACGTTGCCGAATTTCCGGGCCCCCCACCCGCCCGACCAGCTCAACCAACAAACGGGTGAAGTGATCGATGACTTGAAAGTGAAGGAGATCAAGGGCATGGCTGGGTTCCGGTGTTTCGGCCACCGACGCGTCATCATCCACCATCATCATGTTCTCGTCGTCTTCCGCGGGCGGAGGTGCGATCGTGTTGCTCTTCGGGTCCTTGTAACTGATTTTGTATGCCGCAAAGTGGCTTAGATCAATACCATACTCCCCGAAGAGCAAGTAGGCGATCTCCCGACTGCTCCAATTTCGAGTGGGGGTGATGGTGTGTATACCTAAACATAGATCGTCAGAGATGGGCGGCACCTGGCGCCAGGTAGAAAACAGTCTTCGTACCAGCCATAACATTCTCCGCTTCAATACAGAGGTTTTTGTCTGCGCTACAGAGGAACGTTCGCCGTCCGCGGCGGAAGTATATAGAACAGTCCAAAATGAGGGCATCATTCATTCGCTCAGTTCCAAAGTCCTGATTTCTGTCAGTGGGCATCTTAAATGTGTTAGAGCAGAGGAACACACCTCCCCAGGGGCCCGTATCTTCCAGTTCCCCGTTGGCTTGCAAGTCTCTTCGTTTGCCTGTCCTTTGACCATCTTGCGTTCTTTGACCTTCTTCAAAAGCCATGCCGAGGCACGTCGCGCGAACCACGCAAGTCCGTCCCGGTTTTTTTGCCTGCGTGCTCGTCCATCGGCAATGAACCAAAGAGTGCGCGGAGAAATGAATGTACCCGTCAAGTTCATAGATAACTGCACCGGGAATCACCACTACGACAGGCAGGGTCTGCTTCTCAGCGTCTTCCACGAATTGCGTGATGACATCGAAGTGGTGTATGAGGATATTCGTGTCGAGAACAAGGAAGGTCAAGCTCTCCGAGAGCGGGGCCTAGGTGGGACAGGGTAAAAATAAGTCCACTTCGGCTATGTACTGCATAGATGCCTGGGATCCATGGACATGTCCGAATATGCTCACTTGCATCTCGACATCTTCGTTAGCGAGCTCATCGATTCTCTGGAGAGTGGCGTGGAGGTGGGCGTCCTGAGGATTCGGATCTGGCTGGGGAGGTCCGCCATCAGAATTCGGGAGATGGCTTTTGAAACTCACTGGCAGGGAATACATTGTAGGAGATCGGGAATGACGCCGACGACGACGACGAAGCGCCGTGGTATAGATGTGGCCTAGCGACGGGTGTCGAAATCGACATCGGTGGCTTCTTGTGCGCTGACTGGTGGGTAGCAGAAGATAGAGTCTTGGCAAGACAAGTTCGATCAAATCTATCAATTGGGCAAGGAATCGAAATTTCATTTGATATAGCGGGCTAGTGGAAAAAATGGATGCTATTGCTTTGTACCTATAGATGATTGCGGAGGGTTACAGATGCGAGGAATGTTGATGTTGTGTGTGTGGTTTGAAGAATCTTAAAAATAAGGTAGTATGTATGCGTGATGAACCTCCAGAAGCCCACTATACCAAGCGGTCGAAAGGAAAGATGCACAAAGGGCCTGAAGATCATGACGGTGCGGATAATGCCAGCTTCTTGAATGGCGGGGTACCACCGGCCTCACTCGGAACTGGCGACTCACTAGGACCGACCTTACGCTTCGTACCAGCGCGCTTAGCCTCGAGCGTTGGAGAAACAGACGGGGACTTTGATTTAGCGTCTCTCAATGTTGGAGGCGGCGTTGTGCGCGACGACGCCGCCTCTGGGGTAGCGGAGCGACTTCTCCCTGTTGCAAGTTCGGATCGTAAACGTGCTGCCAGGCTGTTTGTGGATAGAACTGCCTCTGCGTGACATGTCGCGTGGAATACCTGGAATCGTAGGGTGTCAGTGTTATTCGCCAGGAATGAACAGCACTACATACCCGGTCATCCTTCATGACAGCATTCTTCCAGACCCAATCCTCCGTGTCCTCAAGGAATTCCGAATTGAGGGTCTCCTTACATATTGGACATGATACAGGGACAGCCTCAGCCCCGCTTGGCACTACGACAAACATCGCTCGTAGCTCAGCATCACGTTGTGCAACCTCAGCGGCGGCAGCAGCCCTCGGATGAAGACGTCGGACACTATCAGCGCGACCTTTGCCTTTAGCACTTGAGGAATCATGTACCCAGTCCTATCAATCACGCAAAATCAGTAAGAGCATTAGATTCATGAATCCAAACACGCGCACCTCGACCCCCACAAACCAGCTTCGACTGTGACCCCGCCCGACATTTTGATTAGCCTTACGATTCTGTCTAAAGTGCATGTCGAGATGGTCCTGCATGTTCTTCTTCCCCGTGACGGTATCAGCAAATCGGATCCCGCATTGTTTACATTGTGCAGCCAACTGGTCGTACAATAACTCTACGATCTGGGGACGTCTCCTACGTAGAGTATGAATGGAAAGACAAACGTCGTGAAAAATAAAACTCACCTTGTAATATCAGCGCTTGTCAGTTTGATGGGTTGTGAAAGCACGGCCTGTCGGTATGCTCTTGACGCTTCCCGTTCGAGATGATCATTTTGTACAATTTCCTGCTTGGCAGCTTCTTCCTTGGCAGTTGCGCCGGCGCCTTGAGGAGTTCCGTTTGCAGATACGACACCAGCCTTGAGAAGTGTGGATAGAAGATTTGCGATCTCCAAGGGAGGAGCGACCGCCGTTGTGAGGGTGGAAGTTGACGGCGCAGGCGCAAGCGCGGGAGCGCTTTCTATCTTGACGCCTTCATCTTGATAAGAAATGCTGGGAGGGAAAGGGGGTTGATTGGGAGGTGGTGCCGAGTACACAGGTTGAGGTTGCCAGTTTGTGTGTGTGACGGGCGGTGGGGGAACCGGTTGAGGTGCTGGGCGGACAAGGTTGCGCAGTTGAGCGAGAATTTGGTGAAGTTCTCCCTGTGACACCCCTGCCTCGACTAGCCTTCGCAGCTAGGAGAGGACTCACTATAGGAACGGAGACTGGGAGAGATAGGAGACGTACCTGTTGGAGAACATTGATGTGACCCTGGGACGCCGTATCGTAGGGGTTGGCTTGTAGTGCACGTTCCTTCTGGCCTAGCGTAAATTCGAGTTCGCTAAGAACTTGTGCCTTCGTTATATGTCCGGATCCGCTGTAGAAACCGGAAGACTACACAAATGTCAATTGGCACTTTCATCAAGCGGAGAAAGGATGCTCACGTTATGACTCGAACCGCCATCACCCCAGACACCTCGTTCAATGGCAACCTGAGGTGCTATACCGAACAGCTCCTTGCCCTGAGGGTTTCCTGTTCGCCAAGTCAGAAGCATCTCCTCCATCTTACTGCGAGTATTATCGTCAACCTGGCCGTAGGCCTCCAAGAACAACGGGAGCACGAAGCGCGAAAAGACACGTGCATACGGCTCATACACATTCTTGGATATGGCATCGAGAAGATACAAAGCGGGCAGCTTCATCCATGGTGGCACCTGAGTGGAACCGAAAAGGGAAATGATGAGTCAGCAATCCGCGGTCCAAATCGGAAAAGAGACGAAGACAGGGAAGAAGACAGACAGGCTGAGGGAAGAAGACAAGGCGGGCGAAGTACGCCCAGAGGCGATCTCTGTTGTTGTTGCTGATAGCCAGTTGTCTCACTTGTCTGTGCTTAACATACATGTAACTCTAAGATACACGACAAGCGGCCAACACATGTATGAAAGATGTGGGATAACACCAACGATGACATAAGGAGCCCGTGTAGGTGAAGTCCATAGATTGGGAGCAGCACTCACCCGTCGTATGTGGGCCTCTAGACACTGAGCCACGATTTCCGAATATCGAGAATATTCTTGAGCGAGCATAGAAAGATTCTGGATGATGGGCCTAGAGTTGACATTGAGTTCAGAAAGACGGGCGTTGTATTCGTGGCGAAAGGCCTCCGGGTTCAGCTGGTGGGGCTGGTGGTAGATGGGTGCAGGGATCGACGTAGCGGGCTGCGGGTATGGGTATCCATTGTGAGCGACTGGTTGGGAATAATGGGAGTACTGCGGTTGGCCGAAATGGCTCTGAGACGTGTAGAGAGACATGTCAAGGGAGCTTTTACTCCGTTGGAGGCGGGGCGTGAAGTCTCAAAAAAGACAATGGCCGGGGAAATCCTACTAAGACAGTAGACGGTTGTGGAGATTGTGTCAATTTTTCAATCGGTCTCACACAGACTGCCAGAGACAGCGCAGATGAACGAGTAGTACGATGATGGTGGTGGTTGCTGCGAGAAAGCAGGAATGACACGGCCATACAATCAGCTCCGTTTTAAGCTCCGCCTATTGTCAGCTGCCGGAGTTACTTAGTGACTTCGGCCCCAAATGAATGAGGCTCAATACAATGATTTTGCTTCTGCTCTCTGGATTATTCTGGGTCATCATTTGTTCATTGCCATGGATTCTAGTACCACTATAAGCATGTTGAAAGCCTTTCAAGAGTCGCAACGATTGACGCAGTTAGGGGCCACGGAAAACGTGGCAATACCCCAATAGGCAATGCTTATGTCAGCTGCCTTGAGCAACTCGCCCATCGAATCCACATCCGTCCACAGCCCCCTCAAAATTATCGCTCAAGGTGAGTATCGCTGCCACGTACCGCTATCGTTGCGTCCTCTGCAGCCCCTCCGCCGTAAGCGTTCATATGACACTCGATTCGACGATTTTGACGGAAGGAAGCACTGGATGGCGGAGGAGGGCTTTGGATGACGGGAGACGACTTGTCCGGAACCATATTGACTGACCCCATTTTCCTCAGATGCGCGACGTCCTCAAGACCGAAGAACTCGAGATCCCTGAGAACGTACAGGTCTCCATTAAGTCCCGCGTTATCATCGTCACCGGGCCCCGGGGCACCCTCACCAAAAACGTTCGCCATGTCAACATGGACATCCAGGTTGTGAAAGGCAAGACGACAAAGGTGTCCCTGGCAGTGTGGCAGGGTGGACGCAAGCACGTCGCCACCCTGCGCACGATCCGGACACTAATCAATAACATGGTCATCGGCGTCACACAGGTTTATACAGCTCCGTTTTCGAACCTTTCAATTCAACTCATATGCTGTATCTCAGGGCTTCCGATACAAACTGCGCGCTGTCTACGCTCATTTTCCCATCAACTGCATCATTCAAGGGGGTGGAACCCAGGTTGAGATCCGAAACTTCCTTGGTGAAAAGGTATGTTCATCGCGACTTGATCTGTATCGCTTTGACTGATTCGATTCAAAGACCGTGAGGCACATCAACATGTTGAGCGGCGTGAGCATTGCGGAGTCAGCAGCACAGAAGGACGAGTTCATTCTTGAGGGTAACGATATCGACAACGTGTCGCAATCTGGTGCGTATGCACGATTTTCGTACTTGTGCCAACGCATCTGATGTACCATAATAGCTGCATCCATCCAGGGTATTTGCCGTGTCCGGAACAAGGATATCCGTAAATTCTTGGATGGTATCTACGTCTCCGACAAGGGTCCCATCTCCGACGAGTAGATGTTCGATCGTGTTTTATTATGACATCCATGTTACATGCACGGTTCCCTTTCCTATGGTCATGATCTGAACAGCTCAAACTGGCCGATCCCTGTGCATTAATTGCGCCCTAAGTGAAGCTGAAGTCTACGGTAAATGCTACATCATACAGGTGCATAGGTAGCGCGCCGTTGTTCAAGGCACGAACGGAATCATCGTCCCAACTCGTTGTCGATATCTCACATAGTCATCACCGAAGAACTTGATCAGCGCGCTTTCCTCAGCTAAGAAGGAGTGAGGTCGTGGCAAAAATTGTAGAAAATGATAGACTTACTTCGTGTCCTATAGTAAAAGAATCTCCACAAGAGAATCGTAAAGAGAACGAATGTCAAAGGGTTTTGCAGGACAAGTTGAGTGCCCAATGCCCAATAGTAAAACCCTGCGTACGAAGGATGGCGGAACCAGCTGAAGGAGAATCAGCACAGGCGTTCATGAGCCCAATGAGATGATACTGACGCATAGACACCATCTGTGACAAGTTTGTGAGTCTCGCGCTTTCGGAACGCGACCGAATGTGAGAAGTTGGTCGAGGTATGTATCATCGCCGTGGATCGTAGTATTTGGCCCACTACTACGAGCGTAATTCCTGTGGACGCGTCTTAAACATATTTTTCACAGTGTAGACAAGGAAACATACCGATGGGTGTCAAGTACGGATAAGCTTTGAGCGTCGGTTTGAAGTAAAGAGTCACAAGGTATTCCGTCAAGGCAGCGCCATTGGCGATGTGATACATAGCCCCATTGTCAAGCAAGTACGCTGTTCAAGAGCTCAAGAAGGGTGTCATAACAGAACGTAGTACTCACAGTCAACGCTGCATTTTTCAAAGTTCCAGCCTGCAGTGACGGCGAATTCGCCCCAATGAAAACCAGCCCAAGCGGCGACGAAGAAGCCGAGTTGGGCACTCGTCCACCAATACAACTTAAAGCCGCCCACCAGAAATGTTAGGAGTCCTAGCGAGAATGCCGAACCTAGGAGGAAAGCAATCGTAGACACTGCAAGTGGCGTATTGGGAATGTTGCCAAGCGGTTGATGTGTAGCGACAGGAATGGTTGATAGTGGGTGTTTAATGGCAGCCTCGCGCTGCCTGATGCGTGCTTCGAGACCCTCTTGAGAATCTGATCCCATGCTGAAGGTAGCGGGGGTGAAAGAGTGGAATATGTGGTACGCATTGTTGTGGGTCTGAGGCAACAATAGCGCCTCTTTACAGTTGTTAGTTTCACAAGGCACAAGGCACAGGGATGGGTGCCCTGGATGGCTGTGAATGTCGACAGTGTTTGCTACTGGCCCATGTTCGTATACCGATGTACGCGCTGCAGCCCGTCCACGTCCAAGGTCGTAAAACTTGGTGTGCGAGGGTATGCAAAACCGGCCGGCCATGACCCGTTCAAAGTTAGGAACATGGCGCTTGTCGCGCATATTGGTATGTCCGCATCATATCTACTGAAATTCTGCGACTGACGTTACCTGCCTCAATCTGCCTCTTTACTGAGACTCCGGGAAAACCACTCTTTCTGAATCTATTCTTCTTAAATCCTCGTATCTCTCCAGCCGGGGTACGGTTGACACCGGGAGCACTACGACTGATTTCTTACCTGCGGAACGGGAACGCGGAATCACCATCCAGTCGGCCAGTATTCCAGTTAAATGGAAGCAGTGGACTTTCAACCTCATCGATACCCCTGGGCACGCAGACTTTGGAATGGAAGTCGAAAGTGCTAGCCGCGTGGTAGACGGTGCTGTGGTCTTGATCGACTCCGTAGAAGGTGTTGAGGCTCAGACCAAAGGTGTTTGGAAGCAGCTGGACAGGTGTGTTGTTTAGGCGGAACAAACTATAGCCTTATTCTTACCTACTGACGTTATCCTCTCCGCAGATATGGTGTGCCTACACGAATCATGTTCTTGAACAAACTTGACCGAGCAGGAGCTTCCTTCGGAGCCTCATTAGCGTCCTTGCTTTCGCACCGTCTTCATCCGCATCCCATGTCCTTGGTACTTCCTATAGCATCCTTTGACCCTCGCCATTACGCTGTAGCGGAGCCGGGAATTCAAGGCTTGGTCGACCTGGTCAGATGGCAAGTCTGGAAATGGGACGAGGACGGGACGGCGACATGTCATTCTCTTCCTAAAGACGACGAAGCGTTCAGCACTTTCGAACTCTTGCCTCAAAACCATCCCATCATCCCCCACCTCATTCCGGCACGGACTCAGCTTCTCGAAAACCTTTCTATGTTCTCTGAGGAGTTGATGGAGGAGCTTCTCAGTCTTCCATCGTCCCCTACTGCGTACCTGCACGTGGATAGCTCGAGCATTATTCCCCGTCTCCGCCAAGCAACCTTGAAGAACGAAATTCTTCCCGTTCTCGGTGGCTCGGCCATGAAAAACATTGGCACAGACCTCGTCATGGATTATGTCGGAGAACTATTGGCTAGCCCTCTCGACGTTCCGCATGATCCTCAGTCCGCTAACAGCCCGGTCAGGCTTCTGGCATGGAAGGTGACATGGGACAAGAAGCGTGGTTGGATGACTTTCGTCCGCGTATATTCAGGTACGTCGTAAGCCCGCCTATTCCGGAGATAGCTGCGTTGTGTTCATCATCTGTTTAGGAAAGCTGACGCGTCAAAGTGTCATTTTCAATACAAGTCGAAACCAACGCGAGCGTGCCTCGAAGTTGTTGCTGCTATACGCATCAGAGGCAGAGGAAGTAGACGAGCTTCCCTTCGGTTCAGTTGGTGTCATTTTGGGGCTCAAGTATACTCGTACTGGGGACACGTTAGTATCCACGGGTGGCCCGTCATCCGCCCGGTCTGTTCTCCGCGAAATCACTCCTCCTGCCGCAGTCATCGCCGCCTCCATCGTCCCTCAATCACATTCCGACTTGGAACCTGTCCAAGAAGCCTTGGAAGCCCTTGCTCGTACCGACCCTTCCGTCCGCGTTGACATGCAGGAAGGGCAGATTTTGGTTCACGGAATGGGTGCCTTGCATCTCGAGATCGTCGAAGGGCGACTGAAGGACGAATGGAACGCGCGGTTTGAGGTTGGCAAGCGCCGCGTCAGCTACCGAGAAGGTCTTGGCCCCGGAAAACCCGCGCCAAGCTCCAATCTGTGGCAAACGGACGCGGGAGGCAAACAGGTCGACATCTCTGTCACCTTCGACATCCGATCGCTGCAAGAGGGCGAAACGGGAGATCCAAATTGGGATGGCAACGTCGTCCTGGACGAAAAGAGCAAGCCAATCCCTTCGCCTGATTCCATGGCCGGCATGGCACTGGGGTATATTGCCCAGGGCATCTCGAGCACTCTGTCGAACTCTCCCAACAGCTCGCTAGCCGTTTCGCACCTTCACATTCAGCTGAAAGAGTTTTCGATACCTCCTGGTGTTTATACATCGATTCTAACTGGCGCGACTGCCATGATCCTGCGCAACCGTATGCGCGATGATGGGATTGGCCCACTAATGGAGCCATTCGTCAACCTCAAAATCTCTGTCACGGAGGACAGCCTTGGGAAGGTTGTCAAAGATTTGACGGAACATGGTGGTGAAGTGCTGGACCTCGGAACGGGATCAGCTGTATCAGCAGATGGTTCTGAGGAGATCGGCAGCTACCCCGAACAAGGGGTGTATATTCCATCTCTTTCACTATCGCCCTCTGGTGTCTCATCCGGCGGGTCCTCCGAATCATTGCGACTGAAGCGTTCTGTTCACGCCCTCGCTCCACTCAGTAAAATGTTAGACTATTCCAACCGCCTACGCTCTATCTCGGGTGGACACGGTGTGTTCGAAATGGTTAATGCAGGCTTTAGACAAGTGTCGGAAAGCAGGAAGGTGGAGATTCTCAAGGAGATCGGACGAGCTTAACGCTTAACGAGCATGATACTAATACTCTAATATCTAATTCCACATAGATTCCATAGATTTACACCACGATGAATCGTACAACTGTCACAGCTCTCTGGCTTCGTCTGCATCGCCAAAGAACATTCCAGTGGGCATATTATCGTCTTCGTCATCGTTAGCGGCACCCGCTCGGGAATCCCCTGCATTGTTCAGCACCTGGCTGAACAGCATCATCCCCCCATCGTCTTCTTCTGAGTCCGAATCCTCCAGAAAGCGGGGATCAAAGAACGAGGACGTAGGAGTGACACTTTGGCCTCGGAAAGGTGCAGGAGTATCGCCCCGGTCGAAGTCATCAGGAAGGAACAACGGCGTCTTCGCCCTCTCAACGCCGGGCTGCTCAGATGCTCGCCGGAAACTCTGGGGCGCGAGGCTTGGTTCTCTGCTAAGGGTGGGCAATGGAGCGATAGTTGAAGGGGCTTTTGACGTGGACCGGATAGGAGGCCATGGCTCAACCACAACACACAGACAGTGGCCATAGATGCCGAAGCCCTGGTATCTGAGCTGCAACATCGGTTTCGGCTTTTCCTCCTCCTCTATTTCTAGCTCAGGGGCCATCGCTGAAGCAGAAGGAACCTCGGGCTCAGGTGCCGTGTCAATGTCCATGAGCTCGCGATTTGCCGAGCTGACAGTCATGTCGATGTCAATGGCTTGCCCTGCAGACATTTCAGTGGGATCGGAAACTGAATTGTCGTTGTCTTCTTCTCTGTGTCCGCGTGCGGGGGTCTTCGTGGCTTGTCGAGGTCGTCGAAGTTGCGGTGGGTTGAAAGGATTGAAATCAGAGTCGCTGTCGCTGCTACTTGGCATTGACTGTTCACTTTCTTCGTCGCGAGCCTTGCCTTTGCCTTTGGTTTTACGCTTCTTCCTAGCGTCCCTTTCGCTGACAACTTTTGCCTTGCGTTTCCCTCGTTGCGGCTTGGAGGAGGACGGAACTGGAGGCGGTGGCATTTGAGATCGCTTCTGCGGAGGTAAAGCCACAAAATTCCTTGTCTGGGCAAATTAATTAGTCAACGCGCCATGGCAGAAAGGGCAATTGACTCGCCTTTACTACAACTGAATGAGGTTCAGTTTTGCGAAAGAAGTAGCAGAACTGATAGGTTTCTGTGAAGTTTTTCGAGTTACAACGCACGTACTTTGACCTGGATGGACACACAGACACACCTCCTCTGTGCGTATCGACTGTGCCTTTCTTCGATGTTGCACTTCCCTGTAATATACTTGTCTCGGTCTTGAGTTTGGGAAGTATACTGACACGGTCAAGTAAGTGCATGCAAAGGAGCAAGAAGAGACAGCTCGTACTGCGGCCTCAGGTCAGATAGGACGTGTTGCAGGACCAAGTCAGACATCCAGTCGAGGTGGCGCTCGTCGAGGTATACCTGTAACCAGGCGTAAGAAGGAGATATGAGATTCATTATGATTCAGGCGCTCGCACGTATAGAGGCAGCACATTCTTATCCGATATCCGCAGGTAGTAGGGATTTCTGGTCTGAAACGGCATCTAGTGTTGATCTGGTGGTAGGAGGGCCTGGTGTGACATTGCTGTGACCTTGAGCGTGTTTGAACACATGATCGTGACGGCGTGACAAATTATTCGGAACCTCTGCCATGAACTTCGCCCGGCAGCGTCTGTGCCAGTACAGACTAAGACTACGACCAGGATCCTGGGTGCGCCTTTACTCTCACACTCGCCCCGAGCCTCGGAAACTCTCATCCCGTGTCACCGCTATCACCGTCGGACTCGGAGCAGTTGCTGGGCTTTCTTACTATTTCTTCTACCCGGACGAATCGCGGTCCGCACCCACGTCAACGACAGCTCAACTCTCTCCATCCCATTTTACTCCCTCGACTGTAATATTTAATGGAGTCTCTGGGCCAGATACGAAGGTTCTCGAGTTGGTAGTCCCACCCGAATTGCTTCCTCCCCGCGACGTTTCTGAGTCTCCATTCGACCCAATCTGGTCTGTTTATATCAAGGACGACGACATCCAAGTGGAAAGACCTTATACTCCTTTAGAAGGCGTGGACGAACATGGACGTATGTTCTTTTGGATCAAGAAATACCCAAAAGGCGAGGTTGGGCGATGGCTGCATTCCAAGAGTCCCGGCGAGAAGATTGAGCTGCGCGGGCCCCTGAAGACTTGGCAGTGGAAGGAAGGAGACTGGGACGAGATTATTATGGTATATTTTTGAGTGATCCTATATTTCCTCGATATCATTTTCAATGCCGGCTTTCTAGATCTCCGGAGGGACAGGCATAACGCCCTTCTACCAACTATTCCACAACGTCATTTCGCGTTCCTCTCAATCAAACACGCGTTTCACTCTGCTCCACTCATCTCGTACCCCTGCCGACCTGCCTCCTCCGCAAATCGTGGATAGGCTCTCGACTTTCGCTACGCAGAATCCACAGAAGTTCCGATTAGAACTATTTTTTGACTCCTGGGAAGGGCCTCCCCTTCCTGCACATCTGCCCAATGCCCATCTAGGCCGCATTGGAAGGCCGGCTATCGAACAAAGCCTGAGGGTGCCCAATCAGGATTCCTGGTGGCGCAGTTTCTTCGGAAAGACAGAAGCGCCGAAATACAATCGCAAAATTCTCTTCCTCGTCTGTGGGCCTGACCCGTGAGTTGCTTGTTTCTTTCATTGGATGTGATGGCGCTTAGAACTTCAGCAGGATGATTAACGCCATATCTGGCCCCTTCGGACGCAACTTCTCGCAAGGTCCTATTGGGGGCGTCCTCGGCGAGATGGGCTTCAGCGCCGACGAAGTCCGGAAGTTATAGACTCTTGAACACGATTCCCTGACCACTTTCGTCGTTCAACACACTGCAGAAGATACCATTTCGACAACCTACAACGCGTTACAAATACATAATTCGGTCTACTCCCAAAAAAGCCCTCAAGCCAAATCAGCAGGCAAGTCAGGCCCCGAGATGATAGCTTTGATAACACCCTTGCCGTCCTCGCTCTTGCCTTGGCGCGTGGCTTTGAATGCGACGATGGCCTGGTCAAAAGTGTACCTAAGAGTGGGAGCCATCAGTAGGGCGCTCCCTGCCACTCTGTGGATTGAACCCACCGATGGGTGACCAAAGGCTTCAAGTCAATTTTTCCCTGGGAAACGAGGGCGATCGCGAGAGGATAATCCCCAGGCTATACTCTTCGTGTTGGAAACTTGAATTTAGACACCAAAAAATTGAAGCATACCCCGTAACGGAAAGATCCCTTGTAGTTGAGCTCTTTTGCCATGAGCTGTCCGATGTCAATCGTAACATTGGGGTTACCCATTCCAACCTGCGTCATGGAGATGGGCCGACACGCTCTGCTGAAATACCCCCAAGACGCACCTGCACAACCGTGCCGCCAGACTTAGCGATATACAGCGCGGTTTGAATCGACACTTCTGCACCACTGGCATCAATGACGAGATCGATGCCTTTGCTCCCCCTTTCCTCAATTCCCAAATCTTTCTTCAGTTTTTCCGCGTTTCTCCTGCTGTATGCGATTCTGGTCTCGCCTTCCTCTATTTGAGGCGGTAGGTATACGTCGGTGGCGGCGTAATTCTTAGCGAATTCGAGGCGGGCGGGGTTGATGTCGACGGCGACGACGCGGGAGGCACCCAGTGCCTTGGCGACTGCCATACATAGTAAGCCAACGGGCCCACACCCGAAGACCGCGATGGCTTGGTTGGCGCGGAAGCCACCAAGATTGGAGACGGAGTGGATACCTACTGCCAGGGGCTCAATCTGTGCGGACGGTTCAGAACTTGAATGGTGGGGATGGCAGGATCCTGCTTACCATAGCGCCGTCTTCAAGGGTTACGCTGTCCGGGAGCAGGTAGGCAAGGTCTGCGGGGAGTCGGTAGTAGCGGCCCAATGTGCCATCATAAGGAGGTGTTGCGGCAAAGATGATGTCGGTGCAAAGCTAATAGACGGAAAGGGTTTTAGCTGCGGGGCTTTGGCTGATATTCGAAACACACATTGTAGCGTCCTGATTTGCAGGCAGCGCACCTCCCTGTGCGATGAAGATCAGCCAAAGCAAGCACATGTATGCGGATTCTTTCGACGCACGACAAGTTGCACCGGGCTCCATTGCGACTCGGTCACCAACTTTTAGATGCTTGACGTCGGGTCCCACTGTTCCTCGAAGTCAGCAATGCAGTCGGGTAGTTGCGATATTCAATTGACCCTTGGAGACGATACCGGCGGATTCGTGACCCAATACCTGATGTGGGTCATTTCCTCTGCTATTCGAAGGTAAGCGTGCACATTACCATTGGTTTGGTGACGATGAAGTCAGCGATGCGTCCATGGGCAAGGTAGTGCACCTGGCGATGCGGATGAGATTATGGTCAATTGTCCGTCATCGGAGACATTCCTACATCTGAGCCGCAGATACCTGCAATAGCCAGGATCTCAGATTTAGTGTTGAGGAGGACTATGGAGCCTCTCACCAGTCTTTTTGACTTCTACGAGGACTTGGTCTGCAGTAACTGCGATGTTGTTAACGAGACATCCGGTCCGTAATCGGCATTGACTTACTTTCGGGAATGGGGCGCTCTTCGTAGACAACGTCTTCAACAGCGCGCAGGACGAAGGAAGGGTTATCGGACATCTCTGTACGGGAGATGGAGAGCAGGGGATGTGATTATCAATACCTTGTCTTGAGCGCGTTAAGACCCACGGGGAAGGCGCGGACCGTCTGACCCGGTTCAAGGGGGAACAACTTGGACAAACTCTGGGGTGAGTCGCTGCAAAACATATTTTGAACGCCGTCGCCGAGACCGTGACGCGCCAGCCAAGAAGCGCGTCAGGCGCCCACGTGGCCCCGCCACCATTTCCATATCGGGACCTGCAACCAGCGTCCAAGGCTTAGTTAGTTCGTTCAGGCGTCAGCCGCATTCCTTATAAAGATGCTCGCCTTCGCGGCTCTTGCACCCACTTCTTTCTTCTTCATTCCAACTTCCAACTTTTTCTCCTTCAACTTCTTCTCAAACACTTTGCCTTTACACTTTTTCAAACCGCTCATTACTATTCGTTCCAATCCCTCACTGCTCCTTCATCATGGGCCGCATCACTGTCACCGACTCTATGCCTGATCTCAACGGACTGACTATCGACAACGGCCGCCTCAAACTGCTGGAAAGTTTGGGCTCTGGTGCCTATGGCAAGGTCTATCGGGCCCTCGACGTGCTATCGCCTCTCGACAAGCGTGTCTACTACGCCGTCAAGTGTCTCCTTAGGCCCGAGAAGAATTCTCACCAGGAGGAGTTCCAAAGGCGCGAAATAGATCTTCACCGACTGGTCTGCGACCACCCTAACATCGTCACCCTCCACCGAGTCATCTACGACACTAGATATGTCTATGTCGTCCTGGACCTCTGCCCTGGTGGAGACCTGTTCACCGCCATCACCGAAAACCAAGTCTTCCGCAACAACGATCAGCTGGTCAAGGACTCGTTCGTTCAACTCATCGATGCAGTCCATTACTGCCACGAGAAGAGCGTCTTCCATCGTGATATCAAGCCGGAAAACGTACTTTGCTCCTTGGGTGGCTCCAGTATACGCCTCGCCGACTTTGGGCTTTCGATCCAGAGTTCTGTTTCGACTGACTTTGGCTGTGGGAGTTCCTACTATATGAGCCCTGGTCAGTACTTACCCCTGCCTCACGAGCTGTCTTTGATGTCAGCCTCCCTCCTGTAGAATGTATCGGAAAGGAGCTCTCGGTCGGCCGCTACTCTACTCGTCACAGCGATATCTGGTCACTCGGTGTCATCCTCACGAACATGATCTCTGGACGGAACCCATGGCGCTATGCAACGGCCAAGGACGATTGCTTTGCCGCGTACCTCTCTGACAGCAACTTCCTTCGTCAAGTTCTACCCATTTCTGATGGCGCCAATGAGATTCTCAAACGGATTTTCACTATCAATCCTCTGAGTCGCATTACCTTGCCAGAACTACGCAAGGAAATCTTGACGCTTGACACCTTTTTTTTGACGGAGAAAGAGCTGGAGAACGCTGGTGCTACTGTACGTGCGGCTGCGAAGACGTACGAGGGTGGCCAACCCCACAAGCCCGCGGTTGACGTCACGCAGGAGAATACTTTGTTTGTCACTGGCGACGAAACAGATAGCTCAAGCTCACTCAGCTCTGACGAGGTCTACGCCTTCAGCAGCCCGAAGGACGACGATGAACCTCCCTCCTCGTTCATCGTCCCGAAATCCGCATTCTTGACTGTTCCTGGTTCCAACAACAATGCTGGCTCGGCGACTTCGAGTGGTGCTTCGGGCTCGACCAACTCAGGCTCTGAAAGTGAAGGACCCATCACGCCTGCGACCTACGCTGTTGATCCCGCCATCGAAGTCCCTGACTTACCAGACGGCGAGAACCTTGGTCAGGCCTCCGATTTCGTCCTTTCTGCCTATGGAGACACGCCCAAGTCGAAGTCCACGAAATCCAGGATCAAGAAGTCCACGAACAGCAGGCGATTGATTCGCTTCGCGTTCGAGAAATTTGGCAAAGGCCGGTCGGCGGGAAGCAATGGGTCGTCTTGAAGGACGTTTTCTTATACACATACAGTACACAGACTATATTTCAGTCGAGTAGTATACAGTACACAGACTATATTTCAGTCGAGTAGTTGTTTCAAGCTCATAGCTAAATACATTCCTTTGTCTCATTGAACCCCTTTATGACTTGGCTCACCACCCACATTCGCGCCCCAAAATGACAGCGAATCGCGCGACCCGTCAAATCCATTCGGCCGATTTTGGCGAAACCTGCGTCCCAAATTCCTAACCTGCCTGATTTTCAGTTGCGACACGTCTATCCTATCGAATAGTTCACAGTGTCACGTCTCTGAACATCATCCAGAAGCGCGATTGTCGAACTTCAAGGTTCAACTTGGGATAGGGTGTTCTGTTCGCCTTCGGCCGGATGTCAGATTCGTTATTTTGATCGCTTTTTGATTTATCGATGATCAAGCACGTGCGAGAGTGGTAAAAGTCGCCATATCCAAAGAAACCGCTCTTCTGTATCGTACCACCATCTCCTCTCTCCTTCACCCACCCTCCACACGAAATATGGTTCTGTCCAGCGTTCTTGGTTTCCCCCGCATCGGTAGGATTCTAGTTTCTTCTAAGATCTGACAACGACGAATAACGTGTTTCATCTCTGGCAACAGGCGCAAACCGTGAAGTCAAGAAGGCTGTCGAGGCCTACTGGGCTGGCAAAATATCTGCCGATGACCTTACCAAGGCCGCCGCTGATGTGAAGAAGACCAGCTGGGCCTCCGTCAAGGCTCAGGGCGTTGATTTCGTCCCCAGGTTTGTCTCCAAATCACCATCGATGAACAGACATTCGTGATTGACTTAGAATTCTTCTAGTGGCGAGTTCTCGCTCTACGATCACGTCCTCGACCACTCTGCTGCTTTCAACGTCATCCCCAAGCGCTACGTTGGACTTGGTCTCTCTCCCCTCGATGTCTACTTCGCCATCGGCCGTGGTCGCCAGGCTGACGGTGTCGATGTTCCTGCCTCCGAGATGAAGAAGTGGTAAGTTAGGACTCCCGTTTATCTCGGCAATCGATTTTCGCCGCCGCTACATTGATCGATGATCGCTCAACAATTTCCGCTTTTAGGTTTGACTCTAACTACCACTTTGTCGTCCCTGAGTTCTCTGAGGAGACTGACTTCAAGTTGAACTTCAACAAGGCTGTTGAGGAATTCAAGGAGGCCAAGGCTGCCGGCGTCACCACCCGCCCCGTCGTTCTCGGCCCCGTCTCTTTCCTTGTCCTCGGCAAGGCCGCCAAGGATGCTGCTCCTGGATTCCAGCCCATCTCCCTGCTCCCTAAGCTTCTCCCCATCTACAACACCCTCCTTGCTGACCTCAAGGCTGCCGGTGCTGAGTGGGTCCAGGTCGATGAGCCGGTTTTGGTTCTTGACAGCGCTGCCAACCTCGAGAAGGAATTCACCACCGCGTACACCGAGCTTGCCCCCATTGCCCCTAAAATCCTTCTGACCACCTACTTCGCTCGCCTCGACTCCAACATCAACTTTGTTGCCAAGCTTCCCATTGCTGGTCTCCACATCGACCTCGACCGTGCCCCCGGGCAGCTCCAGGAGGTTGTTGACGCCATCAAGAACACCGACATCGTCCTCTCCCTTGGTCTCGTTTCCGGCCGTAACATCTGGAAGACCGACTTCGATGCCGCCATCAAGCTCGCCAAGGTTGCCGTCGAGGCTCTTGGCCAGGACCGCGTTATTGTCGCCACGTCGTCCTCACTCCTCCACACTCCCGTCACCCTTGCCAACGAGAAGAAGCTGACTGAGGAGCAAAGGGACTGGTTCTCCTTCGCTCTCGAGAAGGCTGAGGAAGTTGCCGTTATTGCTGCTGTTCTCTCCGACTCTCAGGATGCCAAGGTCGCTGCTGCCCTCGAGGCCAACAAGGTCTCCATCGCCAAGCGCCGCGCGTTCGAGACCAACTCTGACGATACCGTCCGCAAGCGCGTTGCTGCCATCACCCCCGACCAGCTCGAGCGCAAGAGCCCCTTCGCCGTTCGTAAGGAGGTCCAGGCCAAGCACATCAACCTCCCTAAGTTCCCCACGACGACCATTGGTTCCTTCCCTGTTCGTTCAAATATCCATGTCATCTATCTTGCGACCTGTCTAACATCTCCTTCTATTTCCAGCAAACCAAGGAGATCCGTCTCGCTCGTGCCAAGCATGGCAGGGGTGAGCTCACCACCGAGGAGTACGAGGAGTTCATTAAGAAGGAGGTGGAGTCCGTCGTTCGCTTCCAGGAGAGGATCGGCCTTGATCTCCTCGTCCACGGTGAACCCGAGCGTAACGACATGGTTCAGTACTTCGGCGAGCACTTCCACGGCTTCGTCTTCACCCAGAATGCCTGGGTCCAGAGCTACGGTTCCCGCTACGTCCGTCCCCCCATCATCGTCTCTGATGTCTCTCGTCCTGGCCCCATTACCGTCAGGTGGTCCAGCTACGCCCAGAGCCTCACCCAGAAGCCCATGAAGGGAATGTTGACTGGCCCGGTCACCATCCTCAACTGGTCATTCCCCCGTGCTGATGTCTCCCGTGAGCTCCAATCCAAGCAGCTCGCCCTTGCTCTCCGCGATGAGGTCATCGACCTTGAGAAAGCCGGCATCAACGCCATCCAGGTCGATGAGCCCGCCATCCGTGAGGGTCTCCCCCTTCGTCGCTCTGACTGGGATGCCTACCTCAAGTGGGCTGTTGACTCCTTCAAGCTCGCCACCGCCGGTGTTACCGACCAGCTCCAGACCCACTCCCACTTCTGCTACTCCGACTTCGACGACATTTTCCCCTCCATCCAGCGTCTCGACGCCGATGTCATCTCCATCGAGGCTTCCAAGGCTGACATGAAGCTCCTCAACACCTTCAAGCACTACGGCTATTCCAACCAGATCGGCCCTGGTGTGTACGACATCCACTCTCCTCGTGTCCCCGGAGCACAGGAGATCAAGGACCGCCTCAAGTCCATGCTTGACATCCTCCCTGACTCTCTCCTCTTCGTCAACCCTGTAAGTTCGCCTCATCCATCGTGATATTTTCAGTTTCTGACGTACTTCTAAATAGGACTGCGGCCTGAAGACCCGTGGCTGGAAAGAGACTGAGGCCTCCCTCATCAACCTCGTTGATGGTGCCAAGTGGGCCCGCGAGAACTATGTTTAAAGACCTCGCTCCTCCGCTTCAACAGCGCTCGCGTACTGGTTAATTTAAAAGCAACGCCTTCTCTTGCAAGAGTGGCACTGTGTTCTTGACCGTTTGTTAGTTGGGCGATTCGCACTGTCGGCCGCGTCGCCGACATTGGAGTGGGGCGCAGATGCTGCTATCTGGCCCGTTAAAGTGCTTCGATGAGGAGGCAGGAGCTTTGCGGCGTCGGTGTAGTAGTATTCGGATTTCAACAATCCCCGCGATGTATTTTATCTCAGGACAGTATGTAAATTGTAAACAACTCGATATCGTCACATTCCATTCGGACGGTGGAAGAAATGGACTCCCGCATGACTTTCAACAAGGATTCATAACCGTCAAGCAGAATGGTGTTCGCTGCATTTTGTGCATATCTCGAGATTCCAGAGATGATGGTAGGGTTACAGAAAACTATTTATGCAAGAATGTCTTTGGGAGCGTCCATGCCATGATATGATGAGTCCAACCTCCATGCAGCGAGATGAACGCTTCGTTCCCCTGTGATCACCGGCGATGCCTTCTTGGTATGGCGACGGTGGCCCTGCCTGAGCCTGGGTCTGCAGGGCTGCACCCGGCCGTGTCCCTGAAGCGATGATCGAGAACCTCGGAACGAGGGCGCGGATCGGACGTGACTCCAGTACTGGAGAGGGTGCCCTGTGCGTAACGCTGCAAGCTGCGAGCTCAAGCAGGGCTAGTGTAATGCAGCAGAGAATGCGGGGTGGGGTGCCGCATCCTCTTGGCTCCTAGCGGATTTAGTTCCTGGCGCAGAAGAAGCTCTTCAGGCCGGACTTGACGGATGATCCGCTCAAGGACCTTTTGTTGGGGGTGTTCTGGTGGTGGGTCGAGGGACGCAGGGCCTGGCGCAGGTCCTGGTATGTGTTGTGGGTATCACGGGGAGATTGAGAGCCGATGAAGAGGCCGAAGGCGTTCGGGGCGGTAGGGGAGGTCGGGAAGAAGGAAGAGTAGGAGGTGTTAGAGTAAGACATTGCGTTTGGCTGGTCGCTGACTAGACGATGCAAAGGCTACGTTGGGTGATGAGTCGGAGAGAGGGGTGAGTTGGGTTGGTTGGTTGGTTGGGTGACAGGTACTGCAGCAGTACCGATGAGGATCCCGTTTGTCACACACCTGCTTAAGTAGGAGTCCCACTAAGCGCCAGGGTCCTTGCCTCGAGGATGGATTGGACTCAATCCGAGTAAGGCATAGTTACCACGGCGGAGGAACGTTGCCAGGCAAAATTACTGGTTTAGGGAAATTTCCTGGAGTCAAATGGAGCCAAACATCGTTGCATAGGGACCGGAGAGGGAACCATAGAAACCACAGCATAGATTGGCCGACATTTGCAACATTGAGGGGACATTCAGCGTCGTGGACAATGTCGAGGAGGAGGTGATGATGAGTGTTTGCGCACCAACTTCAAATGCAAAGCTGGGCAAACATCCCGCCAGCTTGTTTGGTAAAGCGACGCCACACAATCACCATGGCAATGCTATGGCAATGCCATGGCAATCCTCATGCTGACCCTGACCTGTTCGGACATTTTCCTCCGAGTAATCCATAGAGAATGCCATGTGCCATGTACAAAGCTTCATGGACAACCATCTACTACACACTTCATTCCTCTCCTGGATTCTTGAACCTTCGTAGTGCTCGTTGCCTAGATTCCTTGTGTTCGACGATTGGGTGAGGATAACCAAGTTTGTCCGCTGCAGATGCGGATGGGTTGTGTGTGTCTAAATAAGTCGTTCGCGTTCGTCACAATGCTCTTGCAAGTCTACAAGAGGGAAACTTACCGGGACCTCGTAACTTACGAAGCTCTGGCACCCAATGCCTAATGAAATCCCCTGTAGGATCCGCCTTGTGCTGCTATCAGCAAGAGTATCGATCACTTTGCGTGACCCACCTTCAGACTCTGAGTATACGGATTGAAGATCCGGAAGTAGGGACAAGGATCAACGCCCGTGCTGGCACTCCATTGCCATCCCCCATTGTTCGATGCGAGGTCTCCATCGATCAACTGCTCCATGAAGTACTGGAAGCCGAAACGAAACCTTCAGCGAGTACGCATCGTAGGTGCATTACGAGTTGCTCACCCTCTCCCCGACTCTCCAATCGATCATCAAGTCCTTCGTAAGGAACATCGCCGTGATCATCCTCATACGATTGTGCACCCATCCCATCTCCTTGATGCACCGCATCGTCGCGTCCACAATGGGGACACCCGTCCGTCCCTCTTTCCATTTCTGCAAGGCCTCGCTGTCTTTGAAACCTTTTCCAGCCGCAGTACTGTCCTCAGGCTTCTGGTGGTCCTCCCATACGACAGCGGAGAACTTCTCCAGAAAAGGGCGGCCCATAGAAACTCTGGGAAACCCGACGAGGACGCAGGTGTAGAAGTCCCGCCAGGCAAGTTCCTGGACCCATCGACCGATGCCTGTGGCTCTTCCTCCGTCGACTTTGTCCTGTTTGAGAAGTAGCATCGTGGCTCTAACACATTCGCGAATGGATATTACTCCAGCGGACAGGTAGGTGCTTGAGATAATTCAGACGATATATGAGAGATATATGAGAGGTCGCGCCGTAGATAAATACACACCTGAGTCTACTGGTTGTATCACGATCCGCCCGGTCACGTTGCTTGTCATAGTTCACGATGCGATTGGACTTCGTGGAAGTTTCGGCGCCGTCGGCAAGGGGGTTTACAGCACCGAGCTGCGATGAGCGTGATCTCGTCGTGAGGAATCTCTGCAAAATCTGTAACCTGATTGTCAGTAGATTTCATATAATATGACCATAGGCTCGTACCTCGGCAGCAGCAACCTCGCCCTCCGGCCAGACTTCGCGCATTTTCCTGCTGTCTGTTTTGTCGAGTTCGAAGCCCTCGATAGCCTCAGGAATAGGTGTATCGAATAGGCCAGCGAATTTCTTCGACTCGTGGATGGACGTTGAATTCGCATGTGGCCCCGCGCAATCTTCCAAGTAGTAAGGAATGTTGCCATTGAGGACCGTAAGCCAGTTGCGTTGATACGGCGAGTACACCTGCGAGAAATTATTAAAGGCAATAATATTGTGATCGTCGAAGGCACTCACAGCGTAGCTCTTCTTCTCTTTGGTAAGGATGACACCGGGCTCGACGATGCATTTGTTGTGCAAAAAGGTCGCCTTCACACCCTGAGCCTTCGAAAGCTCGCAGATCTTGATGTCTCGGCGTAGCTCGTCGACCTCGTACTCCATGTTAGCGTAAAGGCTAGTGCACCCCAACTCGGCCAGGAGCGTCGTGATGCGAGAAGGTAAAGTTCGTCGAGGCGTGTGTGTTATCGTGTGCAGAGGTATATGGATTTCCGCCAGTGTAACCTTTGCCCATATATATGAGACAAGTTGTTTTGAGAGCTAGGGGGAATGTATACCTTGATCTTGGAAAGGTTGCGCAAGGTAAAATCAATCCTGCGAGCAGACCTATCGTGGGCGACGTAGTCCTGAGGACTGAGTGCAAAGATGACGATGAGTGGTATATCGTCCTTCTGGGCCTGCTCTGATGCTCGCGACAACGCCCTATTGTCAGAAACTACGGGAAGGTGGTTGTAAAGGCACGCCAAAAATTAAAATCTCAGAGAATGGCAATGCACCTCTGAGGTCTCCCATCCGCATCCAGTACACAATTGATTCTCCTTTGGCAGGATTCTTCACTACGTCTTTGAGAACATTTTCGAGCTTGAGAAGAGGCAAATCCCCGTCGACGGCAGCAGCTGCTTCCGCTGTCGCCACCTTGTTGGGTCGAAAGGTCGTGTGAGCTGTCTTGGGACGTTTCGAGGGCGTGTTGAGGCTAGCGCCGTAGTCTCTCGCGTGCTTTGACATAATGCTGGTCGCTGCTGTCCACGTCGTGGTAGCTCCCTTGAACATGCATTTTATGAAGGCGAGTCTCACAAGGCACGTTGCCCGATCGCAAGCCGTTGGGACTGTGATCGTGACTGGGAATGACATCATTTTATTTATAGCTGTTGTTCCCCCTGTTCTTTCCGTTTCTGCTCTTCCTCCGCTGCCTCTCTCTCTTCGGCCTCTACCACCTCTATGTCGAGTGGGAATGTCAATATTGCCGCTACACCTGTTAGCTGGTTTAATTCTGTTGACCTTTGCCGTCAGATGAATTCACCCCAAAAATGGTTTACTCACGTTGACCAGACTCATGCATGCTAGAGAATATGACCACCTCGCCACCTTTGTGCTGCACAGCTTCCACCACTTCAACATATCTCTTCCGTGTGGCGGGGTCACTCGATCTATATGCATCATTTAACAAGTCCTTGTTCAACGGAGACGAATGATATTTATTTACCGAAAAAGATCATCCGAGATCAGCAGCGTGCCGATAGCGCCACGGTCTGCTGCGAGGCATACGTGGTCTGGCCCGTACCATGCCCTCATTTCATCGGTTCCAAGCATCTTAAAGAACCTGGATCAAGAGTCAGAAGGCCCAAATTAGAAATGGTTTGATATCGCACTTGTCGAGCACAATGCCCTCTCGCGCGAATTTAGTTTCTTTTAATTGGGAAGCAATCTGTAGGGTGTCAACAGTTCATAACCAGGAACAATGCTATTCGACCGCAACGCACCTCCGGGCTTTTTAGAACTTCTACCAGACTGTGCACATGAGGACTGCTGACATGCACCTTCACCACCTTCTCCTTTAAAGCCCGCTGCAGAGGTTTATCACCTCTTCTGCCTGATTCCTCAAGCAAGTAGGTAAGGACGCCATCCCTTACCCAGCCTGGGCTGGCTATGACGATTGCCCGCAGGCCCATGTTCGCAAAGGGAATATGGCGGATGAAAGACTCGTACAAGGTCGCGTAAAATTTCGTCATCCCCTTCTCGTGTTGGGAGGCCCCCGACGCTGCCGACTTCCTCGGGATGGGGACGTTTATCCGGTTTGCGACCAGCGTCATATGCTGCGAGAGGAGGCAGAAAGCCGCGGTACCTTCCCCGCAGACAACAGCACCGACCTCTGCTCCTCGACCGGGAATGATAGCTTCCTCCACGCGCGCAACCGCAATACTATCCCACCCATCAGCCTTCTCAATACGCACATCACGATTGGCTTCGACATCCAGGGTATGGAACGCCCCCATCTTAACGTGTGGGTTTTCGGAGGTGACACGACCTGATATATGCAGGGCGGCAGATGTTACAGGAGGTGTAGACGACCCTGTTTGGTCTGCGGAATCAGATGCAGAGCTGGCTGGTGCTGCTGATGAGGAAAAGTCTACGCGGCCGACTTGGAGTGTGAGGTTTAACCGTACGCGATGGGATTCTGTAGAACCAGTTGATGATACACTCTGTACACGACTTTCATGCCACTTATGATGAGTGCCATGACAGGGTTGGAAAGGCATGAAATTCACCGGATGGCAGGTGCGCGAACTGAGTCGCCTTGTTGGATTAGATTATACAAATGCCACATGTCCTCGTCGTCCTCTGGGCGTAGAGTAACATGGCCCTAGAGGATTCTATCAGGGAACAAACGGACAAAGATGAGAAGGGGCGTACAGCACCGTGCTTGTCAATGTGTCTGTTAATGAGCTTCATCTATCCGAGGTGGTGGTACAAGTTCAATCACGATCGCGATCATTTCCTTTCCTGCTCTTTCCTCCACCAACCACCACGCCTAAATTTCTCATCCCCTTCCCTTCACCATGGAAAGGTAAAGTCGTTACGCCGAACTTTTGGGAGGCGTTTTCTCACCATTCAATTTTGCAGTAACCCCAAAATCGCGTCATTAGCCGCCCGAATCGTCGAATCTAATCACTCGGAGCGGCGCAGACACAACCGGGACCAGGAGGAATATGAGGACGATGAAGCCCTCTTCGCTGAGCTCGAAGAGGAGATCGAGAATGATAGCAATGCAGCGTTGCGCGAACAAGGGCTGGACGTCCTTAGAAGAGAGTGAGGTGCTTTCCTAGCCTGCCCCATTCCATAGGTCGATCTGATGGCTAACGGCACGGCAGGATGGAGCGGATGAAAGAGATGAAGCAGAATGAGCATGGGAGCTATACGGAAATCGGAGACGAGAAGGAGGTCGTGCGTGTGAGTGCGTGAGTTCATTCGTTCACGTTCGTGACGTGGACTGCACAACTTGACCTTTGCTTGACAGGCATGAGCCAAGATGTGTGGTCCATTTCTACCACACAAATTTCAAGCGATGCGAGATAATGGACAAGCATCTTGCTGTAAACATTTTTATTCTCCCTCTTCCGTCTCTGCGCTCATTTCGGACTAGACACTGGCAAAGAAATATTTCTCGACGCGGTTTTTCCGCGTATTCGTGGAGAACATACCCTGGCTAGTTGAACGACTTGGTATTAAAGTCCTCCCATGCGTGATATGTTTTGTCGATGGCACATCCAAGGATCGGTAAATGGTTGCCTTTATGAACCCTACTTCGAGCTCAATACTTCCAGGTTAATCGGCTTTGAGCAACTCGGGAATTCTGACAAGTTTGACACAGCTCTGCTGGAGTTACGACTCTTGCAATGTGGTACATTGTTTCATTGTTGATCCCCATGTTCGAAACTCAGCAGATTCTTGTAGGAGTCATCCAAAAAACGGGCAACTCCTTCAGCGTCGACCCGGTGTACAAGGTGGCGTCACGGCGGAGTGAAGACGAAGACGACGTCTTTGATTTGGACGATTGAAGAGTTGCCTCATTCAAGCATCCAGTATAAGTATAAGTATACTCGCACCGGCAATTCTTCACTCACATTAAAGCGCTGTGCTGGCCCGTGATTTATTAGAAGCACGTCGGTATTTCGACAAATGCATTATTTTACATTTGTAGTACTAATTGGAACAAGATTTTGGGGGATACAAGCTGTCACGTAATTCTGAAACTCGCATGCAATACTGGACGAGAGATCATGGGGGTGGTGGGCCTTTCCATTTCGCAGTGAAATCCGCGTATGAGCGACAAATATAGGAAACGGCCAGAACGGTTTGTTTCGAGCGATATAATGTGGATGTGTCGATGTTGGGATCATGCATCATCGACACATCCCCGCCGCCGCGATGGCAAGCGCCAGTCAAGCACGGTCACCTGTTCCAGTTCTTGCGAACAACGACAACATGGATCCCTTCGAGAGATTTAAGTATGTCAAAGTAACACTTTCCATTTCTGTCCTGCATTTGGGATGGAAGACGATTCCTCAAGGCGGCTGACCGTGGCCGCCGCCGGGCTGACCAGTCTCGATCGAGGGACTCAGGATTATTTATAATATGCTTCGGTCTGCTTCCCTTCTTCCTCCCACTCTCATCTTCCACAGCCCTGGTGGCTCATTTTAGCCATTTTCTCTCTCTTGCTTTCGCCATGCTATCTCTTTTCCACTTATCTCACTCGCTTCTGCCGCTACTGGTTCAATGCGCTCCAGCTCATTTGGGTTCTCAGATGAGGAGAGGCATTGACGCACAACAGACCCAATTCTTCGCGGCGACCAATCTCTCGCCACCCTCTGCCAATCTAACAGCTGCATCAAGCCCATTCCGTCTGCGCCCTGCTGTTCCTTATCCTGATGGTCAGTCTCAGCATTTCTCCTGCACTCAGCCCGCAAATAGTCCTCTTGTCATGGCCTATTACCCGGACTGGGCTGGCCCCGCTTTTCCTCCGGAAGCTATTGCCTTCGCACTCTTCGACTGGATCGACTTCGCGTTTGGACTGCCCACGAAGACGTTCGATATCTCTTGGGACTCTGACCAGACGCCTGGACTTCTCACCAGACTGGTGACTGCAGCTCATGCCAACGGAAAGAAAGTCAAGCTCAGCGTAGGCGGATGGACTGGCAGCAAGTAGGTCATCACTCACACCTTCGACAACGAATTGGCTGACCAAATCTTTAGATACTTTTCACAGGCTGTCGCCACAGAACAGAGCCGGGATCTATTCGCGAACAACATTCTGGGCGTATATCAGCAGTTTGATCTGGACGGCATCGATCTTGACTGGGAATATCCAGGACATCAGGGTGCCCCCGGAAATCAAGTTGACTCACAAGACTCGAACAACTTCCTTCTGTTCCTTCAACGTCTTCGCGCAGTACTGCCTGCAGGTGCTCGTATCACTGCCGCCGCCCAGACGGTACCTTTCGCTGATCCTTACGGAGAGCCGATGCGGGACGTATCTCAGTTTGCGCAGCTTTTGGATTGGCTTCTCCTGATGAATTACGATGTATGGAATTGTAAGCAGATTACTTTTGCGTTCGTCCAGATGGTTGACGGATTTCTCAATAGCCTCGCCAAACCCCGGACCCAACGCCCCCATGCACGATGCCTGCCAGAACTCTACGCAACCTGAGGCGAACGCGGTTGCTGCCTTCGACAAGTGGACTAATGCTGGGTTCCCTGCGTCGCAACTTGTGCTTGGCCTGCCTACGTATGGCTACATCTCCACCTCTGATGCTACTGGTCTCCGTCAACGAAAGGTTTCACCTAAGCCGAACCCGACCAAGTCGCACAAGGGGAGGCCCAACCAATTTGATCCAGCGGTCAAAGTTGTCGGCGAAGGGGGTGAATCCGAAGGACAAGTGCCGTTCTGGCAACTCGTCAAGCAAGGTGCTCTGGTGAAAACTCAATCGACAGGCGACCATCAACCCGCCTCCTTTATCAGTGCTGGTGGCTTCGAGAGACTCTGGGACAGCTGTTCGAGCACGCCGTACTTGCGATCTGCCTCAACGCATCAAATCGTTGCATATGACGATCCTGAATCCCTGGGTATGAAGGCAGCATTTGCGAAAGAAATCGGTTTGCTTGGAGTCAACTTTTTCGATACCCATGGCGATACGGAGGAATGGGACCTGACGGTAACCGTCAGGAAGGCTTTGGGGTGCGCATAATAGGGCGTTACTGTCGCTGTAGGCCGAGTTGTGCAATAGATTGACCGGTGGCCATGGCCTGTGAGACAACTTCAAAGATAAATTTCTAGCGATTTGGAATAGAAGTTGAGCCTGCTCAGGTTTATCTTACAGCTGGAGTATTCTCAGGTCATACTTATACCCCCGCTCTGTCGCATCTTCGCTCGATTTCTTCTTGTCACTTGGTGTTCAAAAACGGCGACGTTCTTCGGACGGATGTGTTCTCCACAAACTTATCTTGCCCCTGTGATGCCAGCACCACTATGGCATCGATCCTGAGTCAGACAAAACACTGCATAGAAGGTGTTCCTCGAGTTTGTTCTGGCTTTTTGGAGCCTGGATTACTTGCAATAACTTGTGGAGTCGTGCATTGTCATCGTCTGTCTGCCATCTCGGAGGTCCGGCCTCCATCATTTCGGATTGAGCAACGACGAACCACGTCGCGATTAGATACAACTGTCAAAAAAAAGCTTCTGACCGCACGAGGAATCCGATTCAAGTGCAGCTGTCGCTGAACTCGAGTGGTAGACGCTCTATTTTGAGGATGAAACTCTCTGACTTCGTTACTTGTTTGCTTCCTTTGATCCCAGACCGAGTCACTGTGGGCCTGGCAACCCCGTTCAACCTACATTCGATGTGAAAAGCTCAAAGCTCATATCTTTCTGCATGGCTTCCTCAAGCATCAGGCCTCAGGCCTCAGGTATGACGGCTCGTCGCTTGGACAACATTACCCACTGGCGCGTTTCATTTCATTTTACTAGGCGCAGTCTCGAACGTCTGGACTCTCTATGTCCGCCGCCGTACTTTCTCGAATTTCTCTGAAAGAAACGAAATCTTGTCCGACACATCTTGCGGTGGGCTGGATTTGTTAAGGTCAATCCGATGGTAAATCGTACAGTTTCTTGGGCGCCGCCGATGCCATTCCCTGGAGCGACCTTGGCCACGGCCACGCAAGATCTTCGAATGTTTACTCTGACAGACGATGCTTGAGGTTTGTTCAATTGGTCTGACATCCCCAGTCCACAACGCCACGCAGAGCATTTTTGTCCTTTCACTGCCGGCCCTGTCGACCGAACTGATTGTCGGGCAAAAAAACCCGCCCAGATGTCGCCGATGTCATATTCCCCCTGTGGCCCGGTCTGCTTTACGCCAACCCCTTGTTGGGCTGGAAGTTCTCTATAGGTACCAGGCAAGCGGCCTATATGCTAACAAATGGAGCATCCACGACATCGGTGCGCTTCACATTGAATATACATTCTATTTGAGCTTTATTACAGGTGCAAGGTGCCCTGACGCATGAATTGAGAAGACGAGATCATGCCTGTCAAATGTGCGAATACTAGGTCTCGAGGGCCTCTAACTGAAGCTAATTTTACAGAGACCGGAAACACACGAATCATATGCAAATCATGCGTTGTTCACTTCTTTCTATGCGCAGTTAACTACTTTTAACAATCATCCACAGAGCAAT
>JABCKJ010000249.1:0-32377 GCA_018850815.1 Asterophora lycoperdoides
CCTTACTGTACAGCAATATAACTTTGGATTCCCTTTGCCAGTGTGACCCGGTCCGCTCCCGAAGGTTGCCCTTACACTCATGGTATTCATGGGGATAGAAATGGGTGCAAAGGACTACTGTAATGGTTAGCTCCATATACAAGAGAAAATAGACAAGGTGTACAATAGACAAGGTGTACTTTGTTAGTGTCACGATTAAAGGCCGCGACGGCTCAGCAAAGGTTGGCTGACATAAGTTGTCACTTTGGGACAGGTGAGATGGGTGGGACTCGTGGGATTCTCCAAACCGATGGATGAAGTGAACAATTGTAAATGTGGATGCTAAGGTGTGGGCCACGGCGCTCTCGGTTGCATTCATGCAGAAACAGTGGCATGGCCATGAGCCATCAGAAGGAGTTATTCAACAATTTATTGGTGAAGGCTTTGGAATATCTGGGTGCGACGGCGGGCGACGACGTCATAGAGGATTTGTTACAACGAGCGGCTGAATCCCTTCTACAGTATAACTTCATTTCAATTCATCTTTGACAACTTGAACTTGGGTTGTATTTGTGTATTCTTGGTCCGTGCGGGGCGGTGTTTGTTTGGATTCAACGCGTAACCAATCAGAGGCTGGCATCTCGCTGCTGCCCTGACTCTACCTTCCATTCAACTACCACGACCTTTGGACTCTCCTTCCCCTGCGTTCTTCCCCCTTACTCTTCTTTCATCCTTCACTACCAAAAATGAGCGCAAATGATAACGAAGATCTCATTGACTATGAGGACGAGCACGACCTTGTGCCGAACGGCGCCTCGGCCCCTTCTGCGACAAATGGTGCTGTGGCAGCAGGTGCTGGCGAAGGAGACGAGAAGGACAAGAAAAACTTCTCTGGGATTCATTCAACTGGCTTCAGGTCAGCCGCGTTGTTTTTCTGCTCTTTTTTAGCGTTTTTGCTGACGTATACGTTTTTGCACCATCAGGGACTTCCTCTTGAAGCCTGAACTGCGACGAGCCATTAGTGACTTGGGCTTTGAGCATCCATCGGAGGGTACGTCTTGCACGTTGCAAACTAACCTTCGAAAGTAAAGCTGACGTTTTTCATACCACAGTCCAACAAGAATGTATCCCTCAAGCTGTCCTCGGAATGGACGTTCTCTGTCAAGCCAAGTCTGGTCATGGAAAAACCGCAGTTTTTGTTTTGGCGACTCTCCAGCAACTCGAGCCTGTGAACGGCGAAGTGTCTGTCCTGGTCCTCTGCCACACGCGCGAACTGGCCTTCCAAATCAAGAACGAATATTCCCGCTTCGCCAAGTACATGCCCGATGTGCGCGTCAGCACCTTCTACGGTGGTACACCAGTGACAAAAGCCGCCGAACTCCTTCGCGACAAGAACAAGTGCCCGCATATCGTGGTCGCGACACCTGGGCGTCTCAATGCTCTCGCCCGCGACAAAGTCCTGGATGCGAAACACGTGAAGCATTTCGTCCTGGACGAGTGCGACAAAATGCTCGAACAGCTTGGTTAGTCCTGCGAATTTGCGGCCTCCCACATCATCCACCCCTTTATATTCGTTCGCATATGATCGGGCATTGGACCCTTGGCTTCACTTGGCTTGCCTACATCCCTTCACCATGCCCGTGAGCGTTGGCATTTTCCATCACGATCTGGATTGTCAGGATTTGGGTCTAGGTTAATGTTGAGGCTGGGGGGAGATTGGTGAATGAAGAACTACACAACTCGAGGACGCGAACTTCGGAAGCGACCACCGAGGACTGTCGACTTCTGCTACTGCTTTCATCTCTTCCTTCGTTCGAGCCTTCCTCATTGTTCCGTTCTCACGTTTTCTCTCCGTTCCCATTGTCACCACCGCAAATATCTAATACCGACACCTCACCATAGACATGCGCCGCGACGTTCAAGAAATTTTCCGAGCGACCCCGCATCACAAGCAGGTGATGATGTTCAGCGCGACTTTGGCGAAGGAGATTCGGGCAACATGCAAGAAGTTCATGGCGAATGTTTGTTTCCTCGCGCTCGATACTGGCTCTAGTGCTAACCACCACGATTTACCTGAAGCCTCTGGAGATCTTTGTCGACGATGAGACAAAGCTTACGCTGCACGGTCTTCAGCAGCATTACGTGAAGCTCGAGGAGGCGGGGAAGAACAGGAAGCTGAACGATCTCCTTGATACTCTAGAATTCAACCAGGTACGTTTTCCTGCTTGAGCGCGAGGAGAACCAAATTGACAACACCCTCAGGTTGTCATCTTCGTCAAGTCCGTTGCACGTGCGATCGAACTGGACAAGCTTCTCGTCTCTTGCAACTTCCCCAGTATCAGCATTCACTCTGGCCTCCAGCAAGAGGAGCGGTGCGTAAACTCACAACCTCCACACATTTTTCGCTTCATATTCTGCTCAGAATCAACCGATACACCGCGTTCAAGGCGTTCGAAAAGCGTATTCTTGTTGCCACCGACATTTTCGGTCGTGGTATCGATGTGGAACGTGTCAACATCGTGATCAACTACGACTGCCCGCCTGACGCGGACAGCTACTTGCATCGTGTAGGGTATGTTATTCATTTTTGACTTCCCGTGATTGGGTTCTGATGTTGGCATGCAGTCGTGCGGGTCGTTTCGGAACCAAGGGTCTTGCCATCACATTTGTTTCGTCCGAAGCTGATCAGCAGGTCATGGCGGCCATCCAGTCTCGGTTCGAGGTTGCGGTCCCCGAACTTCCTGACCACATTGACCCCGCTAGTTACAGTGCGTATTCTGTTGTGTTGTGCGTGACTGGGTATACTGAACGTGGTGTTTAGTGACCTCTTAATCGCTTTAATATGTTTCATTGCTACATTCTCTATCTTGCTCGCTATATGTATTCGTAGTCTCGCCAATGATACATACTGTGTCTACAAGCACCTTACCTTGAGCATTGGGTCGTGTTCAGTGTTCAGGGTGTTATGACGTCAGCGCCATCACTGCGACGCTCATGCAATTGTGCACAGCTAAGTTCTAGACTAGCCTCCATTTGGCTGAACTCACACACATGCGACGGAAGCTCGGTCAACCAACGTTTCCTACTCATTACTTCCGCGAGGGAGTCCTCTCTGTTCCTGGATATACGTTTGACAAGGCCAGTCACATTCATCGTCTATCAGACGAACTTCACAGCCAACTTTTCAACTAAAAATCTCTCAGGCTCTTCCATGGCAAGATACAGGAAGCATGACGATGCTGGCGGAGGGCAGCAGCCTGAAGGACGGATCCAACATCCTAGCCAAGATTGCTCCAGCTCAGTCCAATGGCTCAATGTGCCTCGAGCGTGAAGCCCATATGTGCGTCTAACTGTCTCCGGAACAATGTGCAAGCATTAAACCCGCTCACACAGCCTCGGAAACATGTACAATTCCAACACCACCCTGCGCATGCTTGATTGTCTCAAGATCCCGCGCGAACACGGGGACTGCGTTGTGCTTATTCTTGTGCATCCTGGCCTCAATCTCCTGGGCCGATACCTCCCCGCGTCCAAGATCAATGATCTTCTGCTGGCAGACATTGCCCGAATTCGGCCAAGCTCGTCCCACGGAGATGTGCTGATGATGAGTGCGGAGGAGGAGTCGTGTACAGTTGGGAGCATTGAGGCGACGGAGGCTTTCGATATCATGGACCTGGCTTCATTTTTAGAGTATGTATCACGTTTTGAAACAAGCTACGACTGCCACAACTGCTCGGAATATACAGGTTCGCCATCCAAGCCACGCGGTGTTTGGAGAGCCTTCACAAGTTCGTTATCCAATTCATTCTGCATCCGCGATCCTAATGGCTTCAATCGGACAGGACTGGGGTCGTTCACCGAGAGGGTAGTAACTATCAGAGCACCCAAAATGTTCTTTCTAACTTCGCGACACTTTCACAGTCCGTGCGAACGCGTTCCACCTAAACGCCCATTCTGGCCTCGTGCGCATCGTTCATTTTGGGAATCGTGCTGTTTCCCTTGAAAACTTCGGCTCCCCGTCCTCCCTAGTACTGCGTGCTTTCGAAGAGGTCGAAAAAGTAAAAGTCAAGGAGGCATTGTGCTACCTCGCTCCCGAGCAAACGGGCAGCATTGAGACCATGACGCAGGACCATCGCACGGATCTATATTCACTTGGGATCCTTTTCTGGACGCTACTCGTTGGGCGAGGGCAGATGCCCTTCGAGGGCGGGCCCTTGGAACTCTTGCATGCGATCGTACAGAAACGTCCAATGCCCGTGCATGAGGTGCGGAGGGACGTGCCACAAGTGCTGGCTTTGATCATCGAAAAGGTACGCTTTCTTCCATTTTGGTTTTATCATGTTTGATCGTCTGAGCTAATGTATGCCGCCCCTGCGGGTTCAGCTCCTCTCGAAGAACCCCGATACACGGTACCAGAGTGCGCATGGTTTGCAGGGTGACTTGCTGGAGTGTCAGAGGCGCCTCCTTGCCGTGGTTTCTTCGGCCTCAGAAGAATCTGGGGAAGTGAGAGAACACGCTCATATTACTCTGATTGCTGTTCTCAATGCTTCATTATCAGCTCATACCCCCGTTTGAAATTGCATTGGAGGATAGATTTATGGTAGGTACTCACGTTCGATTCTGGCTCGATTTCGACATTTGACTCGTTGTTTGCTTCACAGGAATTTACCATGCCCATAGCCCTCGTAACCAATGGCTAAAACTCCACTTTAGAACGATGAACTAATGCTTGTCACAGTTTGGGAGGGGAAAGGAGCTAGAAATTATACGAAACGTTAGTGAGTATCCGGCCCCGTCAACCCCTCCGTAGCCAATGCCTTACGCCAATTACAAAGTTCGGCACGCCTCCACAAGCTTTTCGCACCAATTCACTTCCTCTAAAGGCCTCATTGCCGCCTCCAACACCTCCATGTCCACCCAGGGTGTGAGCACACGCTCGACCGACGAACTCAGCGAGACGCTCTCCTCGGACAGTGATTCACCCATCCCTATGGTCAGCGACATAGACCCGGCCTCGCGCCCCACCACGTCTCCAGAGTGGCAATCCTCTGTCACTCTGTCGCTTTCGTCAGCTAATGGCCTCAGGAAGATGGTCCTTCATTCTGCGACAAGAGGCTCCAGGACGCAGGCTGTCATGGTTGTTGGCCCGCCTGGGTGAGTCTTACGAGGTTGGCTCAGTGGCACATATGCTCACCCACTCGCAGGATCGGCAAGAGCTCAATGATCCTCGCCAACCAGGCGAAATGGCGGTGTGAGTGGCCAAACTCAATCTACCGTGTTCTTTACATATGCTCTTTCATATCATATTAGCCCATGGTCTTTGGGGACAAGCCAAGTTCCAGAATGCCGATTCGGCACCCTTCGCAGCACTGGTGAGCTCCGTCTCCTCTTTCCTTCGGAACTCAATTCAATGCGATCACCCCAGCTGGGCTGCCTTTCCTCCGTCCTGCGCCAGCTCATGGTCTTTCATACCGACCTCCACCGTTTCGTCACTGCGCTTCAGGAGCGACTCGGACCCCAGATCCAGAATGTGCCCCTCTTATATCAAGGGACCCCTGAGTTGAAAGACGTGCTGGGGCTCTTTGGTATAACGATTGAGGAGCCCACGGAGCATCCTAGCACGAAGCAGCTCAGAGCGCGTTTTCAGAGCCTTGTGGAGAATGTATTTTCGGTCATCGCAGAAACGAGGCTATTCGCGCTGTTTTTAGATGATTTGCATGAGGCGGATGAGTCGACATTGGACCTGGTTTCGACGTTGTTAAACTCGCGGAGTCGCATGGTACGTTTGCAATTTACCCCTAGCCACACACTGACTCATAGTTTTCTAGCTTATTTTCGCGACACTGCGATCCGGTAATCAGTGTGTATTTCATTTCATAGAGACAAGTATCATTCTGCCGACTTCTGACAACTCTCGTTGATAGCGACATTATAGAGCGGGTGCGGAATATGTTCACGAACGGGTCAAAGCCCACGTGGATATTCGTGGAACCGCTATCCTACGCCGCAATCTCGTCGCTTGTGTCACAGACTCTCCATCGGAACGAAGGAGACTGCGCACCACTGTCACGATTTATATACGAAGCGTCGTCGGGGAATGCCTTTTCAGCGAGAAGTATCCTAACCACGCTGCAGAGGCAGCGACATGTACGTTGAGCCATCTATCCCTCAATGATTGAATTTGACTTGAGAAAAATGTATAGATTACATTTGATTGGGCCCACAATTACTGGACGTAGGTCAATTCAAATATCATTGCGCGAAAGTGCTCATTAAAGCCTTAATAGATTTGATTTCGAAGCAATCCGGGGAAGCCTCAATGATCACACGATGAAGGATCCCACAGATATCAGTTTTCTCATTTCTCAGATGAGGGAGTTTCCGGACGAGGCGAGAAAGTATCTTACGTGGGCCGCCTTTTTCGGTGAGACGTGAGTGCTCAGCCTTTCCGGCAACCCAGCATATCCTGAACGCGCGACACGGTAATCAGATTCAAAGTGACGGAAGTCGCGCTCATGATGGATTGGGAAAATTCCAGCGGGAACAGTAGCGGGGAGGATGAGACCGATGACATGTGGAACCTACACAAGGCGAGGTCAACTTTACGCGAGAAGGGCTCGGGTAGCAGCACTCGAGGGTCGATGCGGGGGCTTCAGTATGCGCTTGCAGAGGGATGGCTCATCCAGCGCGCCAGAGACATGTGTAGCTTTGCGCACGACCGCTACCGGCAGGCCGCCCAGATGGAGGCCGACGCGCTTCCGCAGGATGCAATAGCGAAGATGTCGTTCAGGGTGCGTTACTCTGCTACTTGCTCTTTTGTTGACGTCAATATGACGGTGATCGTTAGATTATCCTGATGATGCTCCACGAGATCCCCACGGACGTGTATCGAATAGCTGAGCATGCGAAGCAGTCAGTTTTGTCTTGTCCTTCTGCCAACTTCTATTAATTGTTTCAACACAGCTGCTTGCTGCTGTTGCATGAGAATCCCAAGCGGGAGGAGTTGTTGAATGTTCTGATGGACGCTGGCGAATCTGCTTGGGAAAGAGGCGCTCACGAGGTTCGTGTCCTGGATTGGAAAACCATCGTTGTTTGACATGTATCGATAGCTGGCCATCCGCTCTTTTCTCAGTGCTAGGACACTTCTTCACAAGGATCCCTGGGAGGAGAATCCTGGTCGCACTTATGCATTACTTTCAAGACTTGCTGCGTGAGATAGTCATCGTCTGTGTCGTAATTTTGTGTTAACGAGTTGAATAGGCTATTTACCTGGAAGGGTGGGTCAATGCCGTTCTTGTTTGAATGACTGGCTGATGTGCACTGTACCAGGGGACTGCGACACATCAAATACCCTCTTGGAGGAATGCTACGCTCATGCCCAAGAGCCAGAGGCTAGGGCTAACGTTCTTCGTCTACGCTCGCGGAATCATTTCCTCGGCAACGATATTCCCGGGGCACTGAAGGCCACTCTCCTGGCTCTCAAGGCTTTGGGAGTGGACATAAACCCTGCCCCGACGGAAAGGGAGGCGGATGCGATGTTTGAACTGATAAAAAACGAAATCTTAGCTGTTGGCTTCGACGCGATACTTGTGATACCTAGGGCTACTGATCCCAAGATAGAGCTCGCAGTGAGCTTGCTTAACGATGCAGGTGTGACTCTTATGCTTTCCCGCCTTTGTGACTTCACTGAAATCCTATTCTTGGAAGGTATGAATGCTTATTGGAGTCCATCGACAGCTGCATTCGCCGATGTGGTTGGGTTGACCGTGAGCAGCTTATTTTTACTAGCTAACTGCTTGTTGAACAAATTTAAAGACGATTCAACTCGCTTTGCGGTCGGTGAAAAGGAGCATGTAAGACAGCTGATGACTCATGAATGTAGACAGGTCTGGAATGTCGTCTGGGACTGCCCTTGGGTTTTTCTGGGCTTTAGGAGGTACAGTAATTGTCGATGGCCAAGAACTTCCATTAACAAGACCTCCAGCTGTTGCCGAAAAAAGGGAGCTTTATCGTTTCGCAGCAGACCTCGGAAAGCTGGCATTGAAGATCGCTGACAAGTACGGAAGCAGTGGAGAAAAATGGTAACGGCCCACTTCTTGCTGTTTATTGGGAAGCTCATGGTGTCCTTAGCAGAGCCCAGGTTTTGTTTTCTGCCATGGTTTCCGGATACGACAGCGTGCATGTTCGAGCTAACATACCTCGGTTGGAGCAAGCTGTCAAGTACGGAAATGGCGCGGGTGATCGGTTCGTCTTCGTGTCTTCCAGGATGCACCTGCTGACAAGCCAGCAAAAATTAGCATGTACACGAGCTTCGCAAGCATTCACTCTATCCTTACCCGCCTTTATGTTTGCGAACATCGTGAGTTATGTCTGGGTCATCTCTGAGAGATTGTTTACCACATATATTAACTCGAATAGTGAGCGAACTAATTGTCGCTGCGGAGGAGGTTAGTGGCTGGCATCCTTTTATGGCCATCGTCTTACTTTTTCTACAGTGCTTCAGTGACGTACGGATGTGGGGTCAAGGTGGGGATCCTTCTATCTTGGCGGTCGGTGCGTACTTCGCCAGTGTTGCTCTCGATGCGAGCGTCGGTCTGAAAATGCAACGAAGGAGTCATTAATTGTATTCGCGTGCTTGGTGGATATACGAACTCACACTCAGCTGAGATACTTTTCGATACCGATACCTTCAAAGAGCGCGAATTTCTCCAAGGCATACACGCCACATCTGGCAATTTACTATTGTCACTCAGCTGGTATGTACTTCATGGCCGCGTCATCGGCTTCAGCTAACGGCAGATTGTTGCTCTAGGTATAACTCGTTCAAGGTAATGTCCGATCAACCCCAATTATACCATACTTAGACGCCTGTTTAGCTCGTCAGCTACTTTTGCACTGGTTATGTCGAAGAGGCAGCTAAGCTTGGTTTCTCTGTCTTTGAGGCGCGCCACGGGCATCCAAAGTGCGCCATGTTTCTCTCACCGGGACGTCGGCTTACAATTCCTCATAGCCACCGTCATATTCGCTATGGTCTTTTCTTCCACAATCTAGCGTTAATCGCCTGCCTCCGCAAAGGGAAGCTTGCTGTGAGCGATCGTGCAAATTACCTTGCCCAGATTAAAGAGAATCAAACTTACATTCGAAAGTGAGTATCTTTGCGTTGAGCCCAAGAAGGTACTGAATGCATGCCAGGTGGCTTTCTCCGAGCCCCGTCAATGTCAGCATGTGGGTGGCGCTAGTGGTATGTTCTGACGCCGCCTCTCAAGCTCTTTATTTGAACAATATACTTTCAAAAAGGAAGCGGAAATGGCATCCTTGAGCAGGAGCCAAGACGCATTTAGACTCTACGATATTGCTGTGAAGTGCGTCGGACGGCAGCCCTATAGCTAATGAATATCAACTCACGCGCGATTTAGGCTTGCTGTCAACAATGACTGGGCCTTGGAAGAAGGATGGGCAATATATCTTGTAAGTTACATGCTGAAAGATCCGAAGTGTTTAGCTAACTTGCTTCTAGCAAGGCAGGCATTTCGTGAGATGCAACGTGGAAGGTTTGGGGAGCGAACTCCAGCGACGAGGCATAGCTCGACATGCCCAATGGGGTGCACAGGGAATAGTGTCCGTACTTTGATTCTCTTGCGATCGTTCACCTGCTGAATTGATTGATGTTAGGAAACACCTTACGGCGCTGTCTGGGTTTCGATCTCAGTATCCACTCAAGCATTCCATCTTTTCGTCGGATGTGGGCGTTCAGACGGATTCCCTTGCAGCTGTTGTTTCATCAGCTACCACCTACGACAATTACAGAATGGACACAAATGATGACCAAGAGTCCACACTCAGTGCTTCCGATCTGGCTTCAATATTGAAGTGGAGCAAAGACATCTCTAGCGACATCAACCTGATGACAGGTATGCTCTCTAGCTCACCATAGTAATGCACACTTTGAAGCTGTTTTCACATTTACAGCGCTGCAGCGGTTGACAGAAATTGCCACAGGTAATCCTCGAAATCTTTTGTTCATGGCCAGTATGGGTATCTAATCAGGTGGAGCTTAGAGACGTCTGGCTCTCTGAACACTTGTGGTGCATTTACCTTTGGCTGTATGGAACTCGACCTGAAATTGACACACTTCCCTAGTCGTAATTGCGCGCGAAGCCGGAGACTATACAGTAGCCACGAGTATGGTTCCTCCTGAGCCATGTCAAGTTCACGAGTAAGCCACCATCTCAATGATGCTGAGTGCTTACTGATGATCAAGCAGCAACCCTCGATCTATTCGCACTATCAGTGACCCTCTCCAGAAGGCAATCATTCAGCACAGTAAGTGCACTTCCATGAATCTGAGAGTGACATTCTTTTACGCTATGCGGCAGCCCTCAACTCCAAAGAAAAGGCTTGCTACGAGGATGCGTCATTGGATTCGCGTTTCTCTACCGAAGCCGGGCAGACTGCCCATCGTTCTGTGATATGCCTACCCATATTCAGCAACCGAGGACAAACCTTTGGGGCAGTCTACCTTTCTTCCCACCACCCTTTCTCGCAGAATACTGTGACAATTTTGACACTGCTTTGTCAGCAAGCGAGTATCAGTATTGCTAATGCGCTGCTGTTCCGTTCGGTGCAAGCTGGAACAAGAGAGAACCTCAAGATGATTGCAGCCCAGAGGGAGGCGCTGGAGGCTGCCCGGAAAAGCCGGGAAGACGCTTTGAAGGCCACGAAGGTACATGGAGGTCTTTGGAGAACTTATTTGATTCTTAACCGTTTCATTAGATCAAGAGCAACTTCTTGGCATCTATGAGCCACGAACTACGCACACCGTTCAGGTATATCCTTCAACACATTTACTGGGCTCCAAGAATATCTAACTCTCGGGCAAATCAGCTCTTTCTATGGTCTCCTTGATCTTCTCTCTGGGACAGAACTTAATCCCGGTCAAAGTGAGATCGTGCAGACAGCGAAGCAGTCGTGCGAACTCCTGTTGAAGGTTGGCACTGCCTCTGAATCCTGATCAATGTTCTAACCATGATTCAGATAATTGACTCCATCTTGGATTACAGCAAACTGGAGGCGTCTGGTTAGTCACAGCGAACGATACCTTACTAAAGTGGGAAAGCTGATTGTGTCTGCAGCCGTCAAGTTGGAACCCAGTGGCTTTCTAGTCGAAGTGAGTGACCATCGATTCCGTAAAGTGCAATTAGGTTTCATGGGGGTATTTCACAGAACATCATCGCTGTTGGTCGCTTCGTCTTCTTTCAAGACTTATTGCTGAAATCCAGTATAGGATTGTATGGAACTTCTGCTACCAATGGCCGCAAAGAAGTTGGATCTGTCCTTCAACATTGAAGGCGACGTTCCACCATGTGCGTGTCATCGGGATCATCAGTTATAGAAACTGAATCCGAACGTCAGGGGTTTATGCCGACTATGCACGCATCCGTCAAGGTGCGATATCCACGTCTATTTCACTGTTTTGGTGTTCTAACTGATTCCAGTTCTCATGAACTTGATCGGAAACGCTGTGAAATTCACTGCTAAAGGTTCTGTCCGTGTGACTTGCTCCGCAGAAAGTGGTACCTCGACCGCCGGAGAGGTCAATCTCAAATTCGACATACAGTACGTCATTCATTAGCTCTTCTTTTGTAACTCGGCGCCACAATCGAACCACACAGAGACACTGGCATTGGACTCGCTGCGAGCGACGTGGAACTTTTATTCGTCCCGTTCCAACAAGCAGATGTAATCGACGGTTGTTGCATCAAACTTGTCGTCATCTGATGAATTTCCTCTACAGAACTCTTCCACTCGGCGCTTCGGTGGCACTGGCCTAGGCTTGTCTATATCTCGCCAACTTGTCAAGCTCATGGGAGGTGCGATCGGTGTGCACTCGGAACTAAACACTGGGTCCATCTTTTGGTTCACGATCCCAGTCAAGATATACGACGCCAAAGAATCGCGACAGGTTGGCCTTTGTATTTCTATTCTAGGAACAAGGTCTAATTGGAGCCGTAGTCGACAACGGAGATTGAACAAATTAAATCAGGGCTGATGACGCCACAACCTCCGCGGATACTTGTCTGCTCCACCTCCGATGCAACGTTGGCGTTCTTGAACACAATGTTCAGGGGTTTCTTCGTCACTCTCGTGTCCACAATACAAGAGGCAAAAATGAATCTGGAGGCCCACAAAAAATCACCGACACCTCCTGACTTCTTGATTCTTGATGATCAACTGGAGGAGCATGTTCAAGATATACTTCGTGTCATCCATGCACCAGATGCGCCTGCCTTGCGAGAGACACAGCTTGTCCATCTATATACGCCTACGATGAGCCGTACAGGACATGCCGTGTTTGGAACCAACACTACTCCCGGGGTTGTCAAAATCACGAAGCCCCCACGGAAAGCGCGGATGCTCCAGACGCTTGCGGGACTCAAGGACCTGCCCAATTCGATAAAGACGGCGAAGACTGTGGTCTCAAAGGCGGTGGAAGATATAACAGCTGCGCAACGAACCCTGTTTGGGAACGTCCTGATCGCTGAAGGTCAGTCCATTGTTGAACTTGTCGACAGCAACTCTGAAAATTCCCCTAGACAATCCAATTGCGCAAAATTTACTGGTGAAGCAGCTGGAGCGCTTCCACTTGAATGTCACTGCCACCGCAAACGGAGAGGAAGCCATTGAAGCATGGAAGTCTCACGCTCCTGGACACTTTAGTGTCGCCTTGTTCGATCATCGTTAGTCCGCAAGTTGAGATTTTAGCATCAAGCGGACAGCTCATTATGATTCCTATGCAGATATGCCGATTTGTGACGGTGTTGAAGCAGCCAAGCGGTTGCGGCATCTGGAGAGTGAACAAAAATGCCCAGTGCTTTTGCCAAGTAGAGTCATTCTTTTCTGTCTCTTTCAACCCTGCGACTGATTCCAGGCTAGTTGTCGCCTTGAGCGCTGATTGTCAGGACTCAACGAAACAACTATGCTTGAGTGCGGGCATGAATGCTTTCTTCAGCAAACCCTTGAAGAAGAGTAATGTCGCATTACTCACATCTTCGACCCTTCTGACCCGTTTGTGTTTCTTACAGGCGACTTGACGTCTCTGTTATCCAACTTTGGCCAGCCGGCTGGCTCATAAACATGGCTTCCGGGAATCTAGGAAGTGTTGGCATCGAATATATTGCAATAATTATCGCTGTGTACTATCCTATCCTCTCCATAACGAAAGACCATATATGTTGAATGTCGCGATGATGTGGCATTCTAAAGTGTGTGTTTTGGTAGGAGTACAACGGTACAGGTGATTTGGATGACTTAGGGAGTGGACATGGCTGGGATCATTTAAGGAGACATTTCGGACGCTGGAAAAGGACGGTAGAGTGCAAGAAAGTGAAAGGGAGATGGAAGGAACATTGTCATGATAAAGCGGAGATATCAACGAGGATTGCTGTAGGCTCCGTAGGTCTGAGGCGGCTGTTGGTACATCGAGCGCGCCTGTGGGTGCATCCGCGGGTCAGTCATACCTGGCTGATGCAGCTGTTGCTGCGCGGGCGGTACCATGTGGTACATTTGCTGAGGAGCGGATTGTTGAGGTATATGAGCATGACCGGCATGGGGATGGGGATAGTTAAATGAAGGGGGAGCCATAGAGCCGGGTGTTGTGTTGATGCCGTAGTGGCTGCTGGTGGCGGTGTTCGTGAAGTAGGGGTGTGAGAGAGCCTCCACGGCGGAAAGGCGCTCCTGTGGATCGAACTTGAGGAGCTTCTCGAGGAGGTCAATGGCTATAGCGTTGGGTGAGAATGTTTTGGTGTTGAATACAATTTCGCCGTACCTTCACGTGAGGCCTTGGGAAGGACTTGCTGCAAAGACATTTTGGCGTAGCGCTGAAACGGCTTGAGCTGAATTTCAGGCTGTCGGGCGAGGGTTATATTTCAAGCCACAAGTAGGTCCACTTGACTTACAGAATCCTTCGCCATCTTTTGAAACTGTGCATCAGTCGGGGTTCCGACAATCCTCATGATGTGGAGGAGCTGGTCTTGATTATCCCTTCCTCGGAAGAGTGGTGTACCGGAGATCATTTCGGCGAAGATACAACCGCAAGACCAGATATCGATAGAGGTACTATAGGTTCGGGAACCTAGGAGGACATCTGGAGCTCGGTACCAAAGCGTGACCACCTACAGAGAGTGAAATCGTCAGCTATATTCACCTTTTTGCAACAGAAGTTACCTCGTTCGAGAAAGTGTTTACGGGAACCCCGAACGCCCGGGCCAAACCAAAGTCTCCCAACTTCAGCTCCCCCTTCCGATTGATGAGAAGATTCTGCGGTTTGAGATCTCGATGGAGGACTTGGTTCTCATGGCAGAACGCTGTTCCCTTCAGAAGTTGATACATGAAGCTCCGGACAGTCACTGGATCCAGTGCGCCGCGCTCGCCGTGTGTGTCCATGTATTTCTTGAGATCTTGTTCGCAATATTCAAAAATGAGGGTAAGCTTCATTTCTGAATGAATGACATCGTGCAGCCGGACAACATTGACATGCTTGAGCTCCTTCATGAGCGACACTTCGCGGATGGCGGTAGACGGTGTCCCTTCCTCGGCATCGAGGTTGATCTCCTTCAGGGCTACGACCTCATTGGTGGTTTTGGACCGGCCCTAGATAGCATTTACTGGTAAGTAAACGTGGGCACCATAATAAGGCAAAAGGCGCACCTTGTAAACCGTTGCGTAGGTACCCTCGCCTGGATATTCTTGTTAGGCCGAGCTGGACAATAGAACATTCTTGGACTAACCTAGCTTTTCAAGCTGATGCAAAACTACTTAACATGATACAGAAGCAAGGAAGAGGGATAATCTCACCTGAATGTACTTCATTTCCATAAGCTTTCGGCGACACTTGAGGGTCGTTGATGAGGCGGCTGCGAAGTCTTTAGGTTCTGACAGGACAGAATTATTGTGGGATGATGTGATACACGGAGATGGAACAAGGATTATATACGTTTTCCAAACAAAGAGGATAACAAAAAGGCGGGCAACGGTGTTGTGGTTGGAAGTATCGGCGAACACCCTTAGTCCGTCGTTGTTTCTCTCCATACAATGTCCGTAAGCGGGTGATCGATCGGTCGGCAACCGGAGACGCACACGTGATGTCCCACAAAAAAAATGTGAACAATTGGGAGATTCAGCTCGCGACGCCGATTCGGCGGGAGAATTCTGTTTTGGTGAGCGGAATCGTACTCATTTCCATCCTGCTAAGCTAACCAGTTTCCATTGCTTCACATAAAGCTCTAATGGCTTCTTCTACGAAGTCGAAAAAGCGCACCAAGGCTCCCACAGGTCGGCCAGTGTCGACATCCACTATCTCGCAACCAGTCGTTGAGGATGCGGCCCATCTCACTGCTCTTTCGTCCTTTTCGCCGAACGGAAATCACTTTGCTTTTCTCTCCTTGGCCGTCGACAAGCACCGCCTACGCGTCTACAGCACTGTTACTGGTCAATCTGTGGCAGAACATACCATCGACTCGGCCCGTGTTTCTGCGCTTGTATGGTGCACATTCGATCCGTCCGAGGGACAAAGTTGGTCTACGATTGGGGACACATCCCCGAGTAAGAAGAAGCGGAGAAAACGGGACAGTTTGCCTGCGGGAGAGGAAGTGCAGATCAAAACAATTGAGGTCGTAATTCTTGGCTTGTCCGATGGCACTGTCCTGTTCTTTTCCCCCAGTCACGGCCGAGTCCTGCGAACACTGTCCCATCCGAGTAGTACGGCGGAGATTCTCTCCGTGGTTGTGATCGAAAACGGGGACAAGACATCGACTGTCTGGACCTCTGGCGCCGATGGAGCCGTTCGACTCTGGAACGCCCAAAAAAACGAGATTGTAGGTGGTTGGAAGAACGACGACCGGATACCATATTCCTCCCTAGCTGCGCGGCCTTTGAATCAGGAAGGACGTGTGGATCTTCTTGCTGCTCATCACAGCATCCATCTACTATCGACTTCATCCGGCCTCACCAACAAAAAGCCCATCCAGCTGGCATCCTTCACGGGTCACGCGTCCTCAACTCGACAGGTCCGATGGGACGCCTCGCAGGTACCCTCGAACCGTTTCTTGTCCCTGGCCGATGCAGACCGCATTTTGTACATCTGGGAGGTCCCTGAAGGTGCTTCCACGGAGGGCAAAGCAGTTGCTTCCATTCCTCTGGACTCGGATGCGTGTAGTTTCTCCCTCTCCTTCACTAAAAACAGACCGCACAGCACGAAGAGACAGACACTCCTTACTCTCTCTACCTCGGGCAAAATTTCCCTCTTCCCCATCCCTTCGGAGCTGGCTGCTCCTACCGGCTCAAAACACAAAGTCCCGACGTTGCATCCGCGTTCAACCCTCACTGCATCTTCCAAGGACGCATCAGTTAGAAAGGTCGTCGATGTTACGTTCTCAGAGGAGGGAACCCTTCGGGTTGCTCGCTTGGTGGGCGGCATTCGACCTGTTTTCGACGTTGTGGTGTGTTGAAATTGTTTTCACCTGGTTAACATTACTGAAGCCCATAGCAGCGGTATTTGGACGCATCCGGCGAATTCATTCCAGAGGTTGCCCTGAAGGACATTGAGGCACTTCCTGCGGCCGATGAACCGCCAGTGAGCAACAGTCGAAGTGCTTCGTTGAATAACTACTAACCCTCTACAGGTGACTTCCACGCAACGTTACACAGAAGCTCCGTCGCTTACCATCGGTTCGGGGGTCCAGCTGGGTCAGGGCGAAGAGATGGACGACATGGCACTCCAGGAAATGGACGGCGACCTCGACGTTGACCTCGCCGAGATGAGCCTCGGTCAACGGCTCACAGCCCTCTCTGGTGCTGACGCGCAACCGTCATCAAGCGATGAGGAAACCTCACCGAAGGCCTCCAAATCTTCGAAAAAGAAACAGAACGACGTCACCGTCGTACCCGCAAACTCGCTGACGCGGACGCTTATCCAGGCGCTGCATTCATCCGACTCGCGCTTGCTGGAAACGTGTTTGGCGCACTCCGATCAGACGCTCATTCGTAACACTGTCAGAAGACTTCCGCCGCAACTCGCGGTGCCGCTGATCACTGCCTGCGTGGAGCGTCTGGGACGCGGTGCAAGGGCTGGGAATATGAAGGGTGGAGGTGGAGGTGCGAGTTCGCAGAGGGGTACCGGTCTCGTTACGTGGGTCAAAACTACTTTGACGATCCATAGCGGACACCTCATGACGGTATGTCCCTCAGACGTTCTTGCTATTGATATATATTTAACTTTTGACGTAGATTCCTGACCTCGTTGCACGGCTTTCCGGGCTTCACGCGACACTTACCTCGAGACTAACGCTGCAGGAGAGCCTTTTGTCGCTGAGCGGACGATTGGACATGGTTATCTCTCATATTGAATTGCGCTCCTCCGCTGCGCCTGCGCCGTTGGCACCTAGAAAAGGCAAGGAACCTTCGAAGGCACAGAACGCCGAAGTTACGCGATACATCGAAGGAGAGAGTGGTGACGAGAGTGACGACGAAGAGCAGATGGAACTGGAGGTCGAGAGTGGTGATGATGAAGGCAGTGTGGAAGACGTTGAGCTTGGAGGCGATAGTGATGAAGACGATGGGATGAGCGAGGATGATGATGAAGAGGACGATGATGATGAAGGCCCAACCATGAATGGGTTTATCGATGATGAGGCTGAGGAGTACAGTGAAGAAGATGAGGAGAGTGAATAGATCTCCAGCTTGTATACATTTCCACGGATATTTAATCTTGCCGTTTTCCTTCAGAATCCTCTAGTCGATATGCGCCTGCAGAAGTCCTATATAGTATGATCATGAACAAGCGAAAGTGTGTGTCAAGTTAATGTTTGTCCTTACAAGTACAGCTAACTACAATGCAGTACCAGAGCGGTGAGTCATGTTTCCGTCTTGCCAAAATATTTGCTAGTGCATGCCTCTCGTTTCTCGTCTGGCCCTGGTTGGAAGTGCGCCACACGTTGACGCGCCCCTCGAGGAGGCCGTTTCTCGGGCTACGGGATATGAATGATGAGAAATCTCGGCCCCATGGAGGAGTTTCTGTAAGATGTCAGCTTACCCTCCGGACTCTTCTTGATGGTTCTGGTTTATCATCGAAATCAGAGCCGGTCAATTGTCTCAGGTTGCTCTCGTCGGTGGCCTGCAGTTTCATTTAGCGTCTTTAAACACTTGAGCCCAAGAGGAACACACCTTACGTTTCCCTTTTTCTTCCTTCCCTTTCAGAGCTCGCGTTGCCGAGGATTTCGGAACAGGAGTTTGCAGCTCGGCCACATATGCCGATGTTCGTCCACCTACTGTCAACCACTTTATGGTAGCCGGCTCTCCAGAAGGCTGTTGGTAGGTCGGTAAGGTATGACCAGATGCATACGCAAAAGCAAGCGTACCAACTTCAGCGTATGCTCCCTCTTCTTCCCTTTCCCCTGTCATGAAATTACTTGACGTCAGGAGAAGAAGCACTACTTACAAGCACTCACCCATCGATGTTTGAAAAGCCAATGGTCAGGAAATTTGCTGTCATCTGCATTCACTGAGACTGCAATTCGACAAACTTCGCCGGTTTGGTAATGCAAGGCAGTCAGCTGCTCAGATGACAAGGTGTGGCATCGTTGCTCCGGGTGAATACGAGCATTGTATAGAATCTCGTCTTCGAATCGTGTCAGCTTCCTGAGAGAAGTATGTAATATCCAAGTTCGGCCCTATCTCACCTGCCACCCAGTTGCCAACTCCCGCGCTGAACGACTGATCAAGGAGTAGTGCCTTAATCGGGCATGATCTTTTCATAACTGAAGAGGCAAACTCTTCGAGTGACGGCATTGAGAGAATGGGGTCGAAACCAAGCTCTGAGATAGGCGGTTCGGTCAAAGGTGACGCGCTCAGCCTGATCCTGCCGAGGCGCCTCGCGTCCAAGAAGGCCAGCTGCGCGGTATCTCCAGTTGCGTCATTGACTAGGTGGAGAATAAACTGGAGAGGCAAGGTAAGGTCAGCGGTACATCATCTTGAAACAATCGTGAATGCAGGCACCTTGACAAAGCGCGGCGGAGGCCAATCTGTGCTGGCTGATTTAGGTGTCAGCCTGTAGTAGGTCGCGAGTTCACCTTGTACCTATGAGGAATAATAATAAGTCAGTTACTTGGCGCTAGAATGGGCGCGAATGGGCCGTAGATTTTACCTGAAGCATTCCTGTCATACCGAAGTGCAGGACGGGCATCCTTCCCTCACCATCTACTTCTAAATAGAAGCACTTGCCTTATTGAATGCAAAAAAACATGAGTATCAGCGAAAACATCAGTCGAATTTGAATCCAACCATATCTTCCTGCGCCGATAACACGTCTTCCAGTGAGCTCTTGCGCCTGCAATGTACAATCTGGACAAAGCCGAGCCTGGCAGGTGAAGTATAATAACTCACAAATTCCGTGTGTGTTACCCCGGAGAAAACTATAACGTCTTCAACAGCCTCTACCTTTTCGATTCTCTTACCGACGGCTACGTCTCGTACAACGCCAGTCGCCCTTTCCACCTCTTTGAAATTCATGTTGAGCAATAAATAAGCATGAAGATATCAAAGCTTCCTAACCTGGTAGTTCCGGCATACAGTAGACGCAAAGTAGACGAAAGGAAGAAAGGAACTTTTTGATAAATTCAAGGTAGGTGAGTACTAGTCTCGATACCATCCACCATATAACGATTTTGAAGACAGTCGTTCAAAATGTATATGGAGGTGAGTACCTCCTAGAATCAGCACGCTCGAACCGTTCGATTTCGCAAGTGGTATTTTGAAAATTATGCCGAGCTGAGCTCGAATGGGGTATTGTCGGACGACGGTCACGGGGCATGTCCATTTTGGGAGCAGCATAGCCACAAGTGCTCCTTCACAACGTCCACCTCGTGGTCCTTTACTCTGAAACGTAGCCCTAAACAACCAATTCCTTTCAATCTTCTCTGTTCCTTTCAGCGTCGATTACGATTCGAGTCACCGGCCTGGTCGTAATCGGCGGAGCATCCAGTGTTTGAAAGCAGGAGCACCGAGTAATAGTGAGTTGCATTCAAAGGCATCTCAACCACAATGCTTAGGCTTAGGCTGTCTGTTCTTATCTACTGTCACGTCCATCAAGCGTGGTCACTTAGTTGTTGTTGAGCGAAATGAACTCTTCACCTTTCTCTTCAACAACATCGCCATCAGCCTCGGAAGAGGACACAATGTCCCCGGCCAGACCGCTCCCGACGTTGCTGCGCGACCATACGGAGACACAGAGAAGTCTTCAACAGGCTTCCGCTGCACTAGACGCTGCCTATCGCCGTATACGACAAGTACGCCGCAATCTCCTCGAAGTCACAGGCAGCATCAACACAAATCGCTCTTCCGGCTCTTCCGGCCTCGCCCCCGATTTTAACGCCATTTTTATGACCGACACTCGCAGCTCATACCCTGGGCAACTCGAGCTGACCGAGTCATCTACAATGCCACTACCCGAGCTGCCTCGCCACCGTCACCATTTAGACTTGCCACCGTTGATCACACGAAGTGTGATTAACCCCACACCTCCAAACCATCACAACTTGCCAGACATTGCAAACCGTCCCCTTCCATTGCCTCGCCGCTCCCAGTTGGAGCACCAATTTTTAAGTCACAGGCGGGACGATTACATGGACGACGCGTCTACCTCACTGGGGCGGCGCGTTGCGGCCCGTGAAGCGGCCATGGCCTCAAACTCTGGTTTCGGTTCCTCTGCCCCATTGGACTCGCTGTCCCACTTCGACGGAAATGCTGCTCAACTTCTCGCTTCCATAGAACCTGATATCGACCATTTCCGCTCAATGGCACGACTCAGACGCGTAGATGCTACAGCGGGACCGACGCCAGCCCCTGGTAGTGCCACGTCCCCCTCTTTGCCTCGTCCAACTGTGGTATTGGGTGCCAATCTCCCTTCGTCTGGTTACAATAACCTTCACATCAGAGAACCGACGGGAACCGGTAGCAGACTTCTAGGACTGATGCCCACCCCACGAAGGCGCAGGCTGCCCACGAACAACAGCCGTTTCTCGGGGTCGACTGAATCAGAACGACTCTCACTCCTCTCGAACTTTTCTGTTCAAAACCTACCCACCCCCGCTTCTGCAGGTATTGCCCGACCACTGCTTTTCGATGAGCCAGCAACCTACCTTCCAGCTGCAAACTTTACGGAACCGGAAACTAGAGAAAATCCCACGGAGGGCTCCCTTGAAGAACATAGAAGCTACATCATACGGAGGAGATACAATGCGGACGGGGAAGAACATGTTCATTCGATCAATTTGGAGTGGATCGACGAGAATCCAACATGGATTGGGCCTGGGGGTTTGCTAACGGAGAATGAACGCCGCAGAGAGTCTTCGGAAGTCGTGCAAAGAGGTCCACGGCGTCGGCGGGGCTGGGGTAAGTGGCAAGACCTATTTCTCCTTTGTGGATGCTGACTGTTCTTTCTGAAATAGCCCGTCTCGACGCCAATGGAAACGAAATACCCTCCGACGAAGAGGAAGAACTCGAACGCATTCGCGTCCACACGCAGATGCGGTCACGCATCTACGACCGCACAACAGAGGCCCAATCTCATCTTGGGTTTCATTCTCTGCAGGCTGCGACGACCTCGACATCCCTTATTCCAGACGAGGGGGGCATTCCTCGTGTGCGGCTCAATGCACGGGAGCCGCAGCCGGTTCACTACGAAAGCGTCAAGCAAATTGGCATCAATGCCAAAGCGAAGCGCAACCCCGAAGAGACCAGGTATTATTCCAACCCTGTATTCTACCATCCCCTCCCGATGCCGCTCGAGGAGATGGTTTGGTCCCCGCCCAGGCGCAAGCCACTGCGCGTCGGTGTGGTTCCCAGGCACGCGAATCTTGCCGGAAGATGATCGCTATTCACGACTGGGACATATCGTACTTGACTCTTCTTCTGTCTTGCTTTCTCTCTTGACTATAGGACTCATGAGTTATCGGTCCAATTATTCTTGATTATGACATATTATATACCTCCTTCGCATTCCCTTCCATTCGCACATCCTTTATCCTACAAACTACAAACACCTTCCAACGCCGTGGGCCTGGAGGCAACCTGTGTAGACTTGACTAAGAACCGCTAAATGAAGGTTCCATCTCCGCCATCTCACGAGACCCCACACATGTGCAAGTCGGTTTGGACGTTGGTGCCGCACCGCATTGGATCAAATTCGAACGGGTTGTAGGGTGAGTCGTGTGCATATAGTAGAATGTACATAAACATGTTAATTCCAAATCCAACTCCTATCCATCCCGGATATCCATAATTTGCTGTTCAACCAGCCCTCCACTCTATCATTCTATGTGTACAATCCAAGAAACCAAAAAAAAATCACATCATGGTTCGACTTCTCCCATCCCATCTACGCCTCAGCGCTAGCTGGCCCAAACCCAATCTTCGCACTGAGCCATGCACGGAACCCCCTCGTGCTCGCGGTACTCCTAACGCTCCCAAGGCTGCGCACACTGCGCTCTGCGACGCTCTTGATGCTCTCTATCGACGCCGTATGTTGCAGCGACGACAAACACGTCGCAGCGCGGGGTCCGGAGACGGAGGAGAGCTCCGCGTCGACGTCGGGGGTGGGCGTTGAGTGGGGGTGAAGGGACCGGTGTGGTTGGGGGCGTGAGGGGGTGGGGTGGGAGTAGGAGCGGGATTTTTGGTGCCCGTAGGAAGGGAGGGAAAAGTTCGGGGGCATAGTGGGCGCGCTAGAGGGTATAGTGTGGTAGGGGTATGTGCGGGAGGTAGAGCTCGAGTTTGAGCGGGAGCGCCCAGAGTAGGAGCGCGTGGTTGAGCGGAGGGACGCGGTCGAGCGGCCTGCCGCTGGGTATATATGAATCGACGAAGGGGAGGCGCCCAGCGCGAAGGGGCCTGATATTGATGGACGTGGTGGCGCGACCTTTTCGTTGCTCTTGCCACTGCCTTTAGCACCATTCTTTGGGCCCCGGCTGAGGCTAAGCAGCCGCTTCAGGCCACCCTCCCCACGCTTCAGATCACTCATCATGGGCACAGCATTCCCTCCGCGCTGCCATTCCTGCTCCTTGTCGTGCGCATCCACATCCCCCCCGTCCTCATCCACTTCGCTGATCCCACCAGTCCGGGCGCGCGAGCGCGCAACATACGTCTGCCCACCATCCAGCTCCAGCTTCGCATCCAAGTCCACCCTCGTCAGCACAGCCGGATTTGTAGTCGTAGGCGCAGCCTGCGTGGCCAAACCGAGACTGAGATCCAGATCCAAGTCCATCGCGTCGACGTCGAGCCCCATATCCCACGCCAGCGCGTTCCCGCTCTTCCCCGACGCACCTACGGCAGCCATCTCGACATCGACATCGGCCTGCGTGGCCGTCCGCACAGACTCGTCGTCGCTGGACATGTACTGCTCCTCCCGATACACATACTCCTGCTCGTCGTCCGTGTACGAGTAGTGCACAGTCGGCTCCTCCACGAAGGTCACGCTCTTTGCAGGGCCCGCAGCTGAGCCGGGACCGGAGCCTGAGCCCGCACCGCCTGCTCCGCGTGTAGAGAGGGACGCGGAACGGGAGAGGATCGATTTGGCTGGGGCGGAGGGCGAGGGCTTGACGCAGGGGGGGAGCGAGGTCGCGGCTGTGCTGGTTGAGAGCGCCAAGGATGAGGAGGCGGAGGAGAATGAGGAGGCAAGGGACTCGGGGCGGTGGGACGGCAGCAGTGCTGGTGTGGGTGTTGAGCGTGAGGACGGGCTCGGTGCGACGACCGTCTCGACGTCGTCCGGCTCGTGGTGTTCGGGCATAGGGGACAGTGTACGGGAGAAGGGGCTGCTCCCGCCCGACGGCGCGCTGCGTTTGAGCGGTGGCCGGCCCTTGCTTAGGGCACTCAACGGCGGCGACACGCCAGTGGAGTCCTTCACGAATTTGCCTAGCATCCCCGGCACCGGCACACCCGCGGCATCATCCTTCCTCAGCCTCTTGAGCGTCTCCACTCCGCGCTCCGCCCCGCCGCCTTTCCTCTTCTCTGAGAGGCTCTCCTCGCTGCCATACCTGCTGTAAGACGCCAACAGCGCAGACGACGCGTGTGCGCTGTTCACGATATCGAGAATGCGCGCGCCCGGCGAGCCGTCCATATCCTCGTCCGCGTCCCCGCTCGCCTTTCCTTTCCCCTTCACGTCTTGGGGCGGGGTCCTCGCGCCCTCCGCGCCCACACCCCTCCTCGCCCTCAACATCGCCCAAAACGGCATCCCCGCCACAACGCCCGACGCCTCCCGCGCCTTCTGCTTCTCCGTCTCCTCCTTCCGCACGGCCCCCTGCGCCCTCCGCTTCGCAATCCCAGCCCGAGCAGGAATCGTCGTGTGCACCTGCCGGCTCCCCGTGCTCCCCACGCTCCCCATGCGCGCCATCCCCGGCGGCGCGTGTGCGTGGGCGTGGTACCCCGTCTGCGGCCGCACGCGCTTCGGGCCCGCCAGGGTGGCCGAGCCCAAAGATAAGGAGGGGCTGCGCGTGATGGAACGCGTGCGTGTGCGTATGGCGTGCGGGTGCGGGTGCCGCGAGGAGAGGGCGGTGGGGCTTGAGCGCGGGGTTGGGCGGGGTGAGAGGCGGGAGGGCGTGGACGCGGGAGAAGGAGGAGAAGAGGGAGTGTGAGTGTGAGTGGAGATGGCCAACACGGGGCTCCTGCTGCGGCTGGGCGGCGTGCGCGGCTTGGGGTGCCTGTAGATCCACTCGGTGCGGCGCGGGGTCGCTGGTTGTGTCGACGTCGAGGCAGGCGTCGGGAGCGAGCGCGAGGCCTGCGTTGGGGTTGTCGGCGTCGACGGGGGAGGGCGGATGGCGACGGGGATTAGACTTGGGCTCGATCTGCTCGATGTGCTCGGTGACGGAGGGATTGGGGAAGAGGAAGAGGTGGAGATCGAGGGGGTGGAGGGCAGGCACGGGAGGGAGTCGAGGGACGAGGTCGACGAGAGGAGCAGCGGGAGGGAGATGTCGATGGATTGCGAGGACGCGTCGGCGTCCCAGGACGAGAAAGAGACGTCGCCGGAGGAGGAGGAGGGGCCTGCGAGGTGGAAGTGCCGGTTCTTGTGCCAGGTGCGGTTGCGGTGCAGGGGTGGGGTGGGCGTGGAGGAGCGCGTGCTCGTGTTCGCGGTGCGGAGAAAGTCCGCGTGCGGGGGGGTGGATGCAGGCGTGGGCAGCGCGTGCGGGGTCCCGGGGGGTATAAACTGTGCCGGCTGCCTTCCCGGACGCGTGTCAGGGAAGCCTGCGCCGGAACTTGGCAACGAGGTGCTGGGATAGTCGTGGTGCACCTGCACAGACATCGCCCGGTGCTTCGAGGCGTCGACACGTGTTGCGGCTGGCGTGCGGACGGGCGTGCGCGGGGCCTGTGTGGGACGCGGGGATTGAAATGGAGTTTCGTTAGCGTGGCTGCCACGTAGGTAATATAGAGAGGGAATGGTGATCGCGGTGTGGGTGAAATGAATAATAAAGATTGGATGAATGAATAATGAAAAAGGGACATGACGTACGAAGATGTAGACCGTTTCGCTCGTGGGATTGAGCACGCTCGCCGGTGCTGCTGCTTCGACGGGCGCCTTGCGGCCATTGTGTTTCACCGGCGGGGGGACGTCGGTATCGATATCCATGGAATCCTAAGGAAAAGCGAAATGAGCCAACGAGGGGAAGGCGAGGGAGAGCACCACGTACGTCAAGGATCTGGCTTGCGTTCAGCCAGCATATCTCGTCTGCGGTGAGGTCGTCGTGGGTTGTGGGCGGGGGATGGACCTTGCGGGACAGCGGGGAGGGGGGCAAGGGGCGTGTTGGGCGTATGGGGAGCGGGAGGGAGGAGCGGGGCGACCGTCGGGAGATGGCGAGACGGGGGATGGAGGAGGGCAGGGAAACGGCGGAGGCGGAGCGCGTACGAGTCGGGGCGAGGGGGGACGGAGAGGCAGGGAGAGTGGAGGACGGTTTGGGGTGGGAAAGAGAGGAGGAGCGGGAAGGGAGAGGGCGCGGGGGGCGGGTGAGCAGCTGCATGTAGGGTAATGGAGCGGGGGAAAAAGCTCACCTGGGACATGGCACGATGGGCGGCGGTCTTTATGTAGTTGTGGATATTAATTTTGGTGCCTGGGTACGCCGCAGGAAGGCGCTGATTTGAAGCAACGGAATACTAGAAGACGGATGGATGGAATTTGGCTTGGATTCGAGCGAGGCTGAGAGAAGAACGTTGGCCAAGAGCAAGAGTCGAGACGCCACAGATGTTGCCGGGGGACAAGGTTCGTAGGAAGGTGCAGTCGTTTCCCAATGGAAAGGCGGATTACGGAACGACGAAGAAGCAGATTCGTTCGGGAAGCCGCGGTTAGAGCACTGAGCAGGGGGGCTTTGAACAGAAGAACTTGTGGGCGAAAAGGGCAGCGCCTCGAATCCTCGGCGGTTGATAAAGAGGCAGGCAGATAAAACCTCGCTGCTTACACGTGTATTGGGGGCTGGTGATGAGTGATGAGTGAACACAACGGATGGCACGGAGTCGTCATAGTCGACGAGTCCCCAAGGAAAGAGAGTCAGACACCCGGTGGGGGACCCCAGGAAAAGGGCGCTAAGGCGGCGGCTAGGCGGCGCGGGTACCGGGCTAGGCTGGGGGACGGTGATGGGGGTTGGTAATGCAGATATTTGTAGCAACAAGTGTAGAACATAAAGTCATGGGGCAACATACATACCGTGGGCCATAGCATGGATGATGTTGGGATGATGTCAACGGACGAGACATTGGTGCCCCAGCCCTTTCAAGTGCAGCTGTGCTTGGGGACGAGTGGACGGGGACTGTGTACGTAATTGATGTGCAACATGGCAAGTGATCATTAGAATTATATGGTTGTATTGGAGGTGCTATATGATGGGACGGGTGGCGTGGAGGCCGCTCCAGATGCCGCGGGCGGACTCTGTGGTAGACTCGACGTTGCGGCGCTTGAGGGATTTTATCTTTGCGCCGGACGAGTCGAGGAGGAGTTTTGTTTTTTGGTTTATTTCAGAGAGGGAGAGGCCGTTGAGGGGAATGACCTTGTCCCTGTTGTTCACTGGCATGGAAATGAGACATGGGGTGTGGAGTGGGGTATGTACGGTGCGTACCGTAGAAGCCGCGCACGATGGGCTCGCGGTGTATGCGCTGGCGGACGACAATCTCGACGTGGGGGTTGTCGCGTGCGAGTGGCTGGAGTTTTGTGAGGAGAAAGGTGCGGGCGTTGGCGGAGGAGGGCCAGCGGTCGCAGACCTCGAAGACGAGCTTGCGGATCTGGGGGACAAATGTGGCGTGCCCGTTTGCGGGGAAGGAGCGCAGCTGGCCTCTGAGGATGGCGGTGGTCGACATTGAAGAGCGGAGTTTGAAAAGGGAGAGTCTGTTTGCGGAAAAGTTTGGGCGTCAGGCAGTCATGGCCAGGGCGACTGCTGCTCGAGCGACAGCGACCAAGCGCAAACGAATCGACGACGAGCCACACCAGACCGACGAGCCGCCGCCCAAGCAGCCGCGCCACGTCGACACCGACGCCGACGCGGACACACCGGCGCGCATCTCGGGGGAACATGCCTCCGCTGTGCTCGCGGTGCTCGAGATGGCGGACACGCAGGGCCTGCTCGACCGCGTCTTCCCCGTCGAATCCAGTCCCGCCGACTCGGCGTCGCTGCGCGCGCTGCTCGCCGGGCCGCAGCCGGTGGCCGTCCTCCGCGCAGCCGTGCAGCATCTGGTGCCCATCTCCGCGCTGCCCCGCGCCAAACCGTCGCCCACTGCGACCGCACAGCTTGGTTTCTGCAATCTCGCTGCGTCCCTGCTCGACCAATCCGCGCATGCAGTTCCTCTCTCGCTCAACTCCATTCTCGACCATGACTCGAGTCTCACTGCCGCCCGTCCCCTGCGCTACGCCCTCGTCCAGCACCTTCCCTCCCAGGACTACTGGTCCTCCCTCACCCCCAAATCAGACCTCGCTTCCCTCAAACTCCTCCCCACAGCACACGCCGAGCTCGTCGCCATCCTCCCCACCCCCGCCCCCGACCCCGCCGACGTCCCCACCCTCGCAGCATATGCCTCCACACGGCCCCTCCCCTCCATCTCTGCCCTCCCCCGACCCACCCACCGCATCCTCACCACCTCGACTTTTCTTGACTATGGCCCCTTTGCCAGCTTTGCCCCCTCCTGCGACCACAACGGCGAAACTGTCCCGCCCCAGGAACTCGCCCTCGCCCTCTACGCGTCTCACCACAGAAAACAACGACGCATCGCCGCCAGACGTGAGCGTGCATCCATCCACGACCTCGCGTCGGTGTCTGCCTCTTCCTCCAAAGAAGCACCCCCGCGCGGATCCTCTCACACGCCAGAAAACTTGAACAACAACGTGGATCTCGACACGGAGCTGCACGAGCTGCTCCCACCAGAAGAAGTCCCTGCCCTCAAATCCGCCCTCGCCAGTCTTCAACTCGAGAACGCCGTTCAGGAGCTGCTTGACCGCAATCGCGCAGCCCTCGTCAGGCTCGAGGAGCTGCAGATCACACGTATCGCCAACGAGGGCGAGCACTCGACCGCAAAGCAGGGCTCCGAGGAGTGGGACACAGGTATGTTGTACTCTTTTTGTTTTTCCTTTTATGCCAACTAATATCATCACACAGCGCAAGGCATCATGGATTCACTCGCAGTCCTCGCGTCTCTCCGCCCTCGAACGTCTTCCTGCTCACAATCCCAATCATGTTCAATTCTCCCCCCACCACACATCCTCCACAAGCTGCACCGCACCCTCGCCGTAGAGCCCACCACGGGGTGGTACGGCACCCTCCCCGCGTCCACGTCCACCACGCGCCCCTCTGCCCTACGCGACGACACCACCGTCCGCAAATCCCGCACCGCGCCTGCGCCTGCGCCTGTCCCCACCACCACCACCACCACGCCGAGTATCGTCCAGCCGCCGGCCCAGACGGTGGCCACGCCCGTGCCGATGCAGTATACGGGGTACACGTACGCGTACGGGGCCCAACAACCGCAAGCGCAGGGCGCGCAAACCCAAACCCAACCAACGCAGCAGCCGTACCGCCCCGCGGCGAACGGCACGTCACAGCAGCAGCCGTACCAGTATACACCGCAGTACTACAACTACAGCGCGCCGGCTCAGCAGCAGCAGCAGCCAGCCGCGGGTGTGGGTGTGGGTGTGGGGCAGCAGAACTACTACCAGCAGGGGCACCAGCAGCAGGGATATGCGAGCGCGGCGTATTCGGGGTGGTATAATGCGGCGGCGTATGCTCAGCAAGCCCAGGCGCAGGCGCAGGCGCAGACGCAGACGCAGAGTGGCTCGGGGGCAGCGACGGCCCAGATGCAGGCCACGTACGGCTCGTTTTTCGGCAACGCAGCAGCGGTGGGGGCGGGGGGAGGCGCAGGCGCAAGGACGCCAGCGGTGGCGAATACGGTCACGACGTATACCGCGCCGGTGGTGGCGCAGACGCGTGCGGCGGGATTGGGGCTGGGACAGGTGGCGTTTGGAGGAGGAGGGGGAGGCGGCCAGCAGCAGGCGTATTATGCGCAGGCTGCGGCGGCGTATCAGAGTCAGGGGCAGGGGCAGAGGTAGTATGAGGCGCTTCCGTTTAATTTCATTCGTTTATTCGTTTATATTACGATACTTTTGCCGTAAAATGCGTCCTGCAGAAAGAACGACCTCGTAATTGACGTCATGCTACCTCTTATCAATTTATGATAGTCCACCACTGGCAGTGCACTTTGTACACACGTCTGCCCTCTTTGAGTCCGAAAGGCCCGATGGCCCCGATGATCGATGATTTCGGGACTACTTATTTTTACGAGCAGCGACGAGCGCACAGGCACATACGTCGACCGCGATGACCCGCCAGTTCAGCATCCGCGTCCCCGCCACGTCCGCCAACATCGGCCCAGGCTTCGACGTCGTCGGCCTGTCGCTGTCGCTGCACCTGACGCTCACCGTCACCGTCCCCGTCCCGCCCAAGGATGCGCCGTACCAAGCCCCGACACTGACCTACACCGGCGAAGGCGCAGCCGAAGTCCCGCTCGACCCCTACAAAAACCTGACCACCCGCGTCGCGCTCTACCTCCTGCGCTGCAACGACATCTCCTACTTCCCCTCCCACGTCCACATCCACACCGCCAACGAGATCCCCTTTGGCCGCGGCCTCGGCTCCTCCGGCGCCGCCGTCATCGCCGGCGTCCTCCTCGCCAACGCCATCGCCAACCTCAACCTCCCCACCGCCCGCCTCCTCGACTTTGCCCTCATGGTCGAGCGCCACCCCGACAACGTCACCGCCGCCCTCGTCGGCGGCTTCGTCGGCTCCTATCTCAAGGAACTCGACGACGAGGCCACCCAGGCCGCCACCGTGCCCCTCGCCGAGGTCCTCCCGGAGTACCCGCCCGACGCCGGCGCAGACTGGGGGCTCCACCCCCCGCGCCCGCCCCTCGGCATCGGCCATTATGTCCGCTTTGGCTGGGCAGAGAGCATCAAGGCCGTCGCTATCATTCCGCGGTTCGAGCTGAGCACGGCCAAGGCCAGGGAGGTGCTCCCGACGGCGTATTCACGCAAGGATCTGGTGCGTGTGCCGTGATCGACCAGAAAGTAGTACCACATGTATTTACATTTTCTTTTTTCTTTTTTGCAGGTATTCAACCTCCAGCGCCTCGCAGTCCTTACCACTGCGCTCGCACGCGACCCGCCAGACCCCGATCTCATCTACGAGGCCATGAAAGACCGCGTGCACCAGCCCTACCGCAAGACCCTCATCCCCGGCCTGCCGGAGGTCACCAACAACATCACGCCCGCCACGCACCCGGGTCTGCTGGGCATCTGCCTTTCCGGCGCGGGCCCGACCATCCTGGCCCTCGCGACCGGTGGGTTCGAGGCGATCGCCGAGGACGCGCGCAGAATATTCAAGGAGAAGGGCGTGGAGATTGACTGGAAGGTGCTTGAGGTCGTTGGGGGCAGTGAGGTTACTGAGGGCGCGTCATAGAAGTGGTTCGTAAAATTGTCGTAATATTGGTATCTTTTAGCCGCAAGTAATACGGAGAAATAGATTAAGAGTATGTATGTATATCAGGAGGTCGTAATGAGTGGGATGTATCGTGCAAGAAAAAAACAGAGGTACTTGGGAAGACTAGCCCCCAGCAGTCAGACAAACAGCGCGCATGGCGACCAGCGACCCCGCGCTGTCGTCAAACGCCAAGTCCACAGTGAACATGACATCGCTGCGGTCATTGTTCAGGTACACGGGGAGGTTCACAAGGCCCTTCGGCACCGGTGCCCCTTCCTCCGCCTGCACCCACCGGATCTGCGACGCGCCCAGCCGCACCGTCTCCCCGTCATTCAGCGCTAGCTTATCGCCCGCCCACAACGCGCCCTCCAGCGCAAGCCCATCCACGATGAACGCCTCCGGGTCGTTGACCCGCTCAATGTCCAGCCGCAGGCTCAGCGTCTCCAGACTCCACCGTTTCCGGTGCGCGACCGCCTGCCGCGTCGCTGTGATGTACGCCTCGGGGAAGAACAGCCCCCCCAGCCACACCTCGACGTTGTGCAGGTTGTCCGCCATCCCGGCGATGCTATCCAGCTGCGCCAGCCGCCGCCCGAGATCCGCAATCCACGCCGACACCGCCATCGATTTGTGCACCTTGTACCGCCGCCAATGCGTTGGGATCGTGCCTGCGGAAGCAAAAAAGCAACGTGGGTTAGTCAGATGCGAGGACATCGCACACAGAGTGACGCACCCTTGGTCAGACTGCTCATGAGAGTCCGGAGATCGTTTGTCTGTTTGAGCTCGCCCTGGCACACCTTCACGACGTCCGCTAGTTCCTTCCGCACCTGCTCGAGCAGTTTACGTCCAATTGCACCCTCCCGCGCGAACAGCCGGTGTAGCGGCTCCGATTCGCCAGCCTGCTTCGGCAGCATGTCCAGTTTCTGTACCAGGGAATCCCCTTGTCAGCCGAAAGAAGAACGCGAATTAGATGACGTAGTCGTACAGAGGGCAGGATGCTGAGCCACTCATTGCAGCGCTCGCGGAGCGTGCGCATCCACGCGGGCTGCTGCGAGGTCTGTGCCTTGGCCGCAGTGGTAGGTGCCGCGTCCTCATCGTCATCCGCCAGCATCCGCATCTTGCGGAGCTGTCCGAGGAGTTCGTTACCTGGCAAGCAAAGAAAGAGATAAAAGAACATCAGCCATGGCAAGGCAGACAGGGGCCCGCAGTCGCAAACGGAAATTCAACATACCTTGGGCGATAGCGATGACCCGTTCGGCGGTGGGAGGAAGACTGAGCCATGCGGGTGGCTCGCGGTCGGGCAAGGCCTGCACCCAGGAGAGGAAGTGCTCCAGCTTCGTGCCGTCCGGGGCCTCCAGGAG
>JABCKJ010000025.1:0-110717 GCA_018850815.1 Asterophora lycoperdoides
GACGCAGCGAGCACCCACTCGTCAGGATTGACCGCGACGCCTCCGACAATGCAATTCATCTTCACGCATAAAGGGAGAAGTGTAGAATCAGAGATGACGCCGGAGGAGGCGGGGATGGAGGACGGGGATGAGATTCTTGCGGTGGAGATGATGGATTTGACGGATGGTCCAGGTCCTGAGGAATGGGTGAGTAACAGCTCTTTGTTACCAATGCACACGACATCAATGTGGGCGATCACTTCAGATCGAACATGTCGAACCTCGTCGGGAGAAGCTGAGGAAGAATTGGAATGACAACCCCAAAGAGTGAGTTCTCCTTCGTTAAGAGCCACCCTTTCTTCTCTAACCTTGAAACAGAGCAAAAAAAACCTTGGAGGAAATATTTGATGGAGTGTACGTTTCTTCTGCGTGTCCATTGTGCTGATCACTCAATTGACAATCACACAGCGTACGAGAACGACTGAAGGAAGTACTCCGGCAGTATGAACTTCGAGAAAAACACTTCGAATGCGTGATACGGTCCAAGGAGCTTGAAGTTTTACTATCGAGAGCACGAGCCGCAGAACAAAAGCAGCTAGCGGAGGGCGAGAAAGTTCGTGCAGGCAAGCTGGAAGACGAGGTATGCGTTTGTCCACATAATAGTTAGCACTTGCATTTCTCAAGTTCACTGTGCTATCTACCCCACTGCAGAACATGCAACTCAGGAAGGATTTGGAGGAAGCACAGAACGGACAGACCATGCTCATCGACAAACTGATCACCTGCTGCAAAGAGGTACGGATATCTCGTGCATCCTGCATCGATATTCTGAAAGAAGGACTAATTCAGATAATACAAAAGCCAAACGCTGAGCGCACACAACGTCTCTTCGCCTCTCTCCGAGAAGAGCTGGAAAGAAAGGGGCCGCGGGGAACGAAGAAGTTCGTGGATGGTTCTGCAGGTTGACCCAAAAATATGTTTACAGCAAACTATAACTGAGCCAACGTTCTCGGCTCATTCTATTACTGTCCAAAGCCTGGAACAGAAACTGAGATTAATCCGTCCATGATAAGTCCGTGCCTAATTATACGAGTCTGCGAGAAAGCAGACCAGGGAATATACGAAACCTACGCTAAAAAGTCCAGTTCCTCGACATTCGATACCGATCCCGATTTCGTGAGTGTCTTACCCTTCACGCTCTCCAGCCCCTCGCCAGCGTAACTGACGAGAGGGGAGATCTCAATCTCGACGCCCTCCGCGACTGTCGCCCCCGCCCGCTCCAAGAACCTCCTGTGCTGTGCGAGCAGATCGCGACGGCTGGTGTCTGGGTCGTCTGATCCTGTACCAGGTGCGTTCTTCAGGGGGCTAAATTCTTCGTTCCTTGCCACCTCAAGCACGGAGAAGCGTTCTGTGAATGGAAACACGTCGAACACAAACATCTCGAGCTTCATTCCATTTGGTTTCGTCGGCTTAATGATCTCCTTTGTCTTGAGGTCGACATGGGCGATCTTTTTGCGTGCGATGTGGAATGCGAGCTCTTCCTCGAACGCCTCGACTTGATTCAAGAATGCGGTGGTGTAGAAGTGGTTCGCGATGTTGCCCGCGCGGAAGGCAAGCTCGCCTGTCTCAGCGTCGCGTCGCTCTGCCTGCTCCTGAGTGATCTCGGAGTACTCAACAACGCTGAACTTGGAGTCGCGATATGCGACGACGCCCACGGACTCGGTAGGGTATGATTTGGGGACGACCTTGGCCGCGCAGTCTGCCTGTTTCTGGATGCTGTATCCAAGAAAAACGGGGTCGGCGACGCGCACGAGGCAGTTGTCGACGCAGTACGCGTGGACGTAAAGAACTTTCCGCTTAGCGAGGTCGGAAAGGACGGTGTGTGTTCTGTCTTCATCAGATAGAGGCGAACGAGTAGCGGCGTAGAGGCCACCGTTGCCGTCAGGGGCGACGGCGACGCGATAGGGACTCTCGAGCAACACCTTGCCTTCGTTCGAAAGGCATGGCAATGTACCTATTCGTGTTCAGGGGTCACTTGATCGCCTATAAACCATGAGGCTGTCTACGCACCTTGCTCGAAGATTATTACGTCCTTCGAGTTTAGGCCAAAGTACGAGTTGGAGGCGAAAAAGCTTTCGGTCTCTGAGCGAGTCGGTCCACTAGTCATGACATACCAGGGAATTATGACAGACCCAGTAGGCTTGCCGGCCTCTTGCTCGGCGACGGTTTGCAAACGTGCGATGCGTTCGGCCTGATACTGGAATAGGGTTTTGTGGGATGGTAAGCCGATGTCGTAGCAACCCTTCGGCGCGGAGCTTCCAAGCCGTGTGCCCTGGCCGCCTGCCATCAGGAGGACGCCGACCTCCCCACGTGCGATAGCCTCAAGACCAATCCGCCGCCATTCTTCGTCCTTCTGCGGCGTGCCCACTGACTCCGATGCGCCTTTAGGCAGTGGTTCTATTGTCGATGAAGTGGAAGTAGGGCTCAAGGGGGATTCTGAGGCGACAGCATTATTGTAGATGCGGTTGACGCGTTCGATATCGAGTGCATTGAGCTGGGCGCGAAGGGCCTCCTGCTCAACGGGAGCGAGCTGGGACCAGAAAGTAAAGAGATGCTCCTGGCCTGCAGTCTGGTAACGTTGACGAAGGGTATCGATGGTCATGGTGGTTAGTTTGAGCCAGCAGAGACGATGGTACTGGATTAAATAAATAAATGAGCACTACTACTAGGGTGGCCGGTATTTGCCGGGTTTCAGAGCGAAAATGGGACGATGGGGCCTGCCGCCACAGCCTTGCGGCGACCGCAACTTCGATATCGTGACGTCTTCGAGCTTCAACCTCAGCAATCTCTGTTTCAGGTGTTAGCGGGCTATGTACAACGGTCAACCTATGTACGACGCGTCGTGATTTCAATCAGCGGGCAGTAATAACGGAACAACACCTCCGGAATCACCAACTTGGTCTCCCCTCCCTCCTTGTTGCGCAGCTAACGACCTAGTCCGTTAATTCATACGCATCGTCGAGCCATGTTGGAGCCATGTGCCCCAAACGGGCCGCAGAACGCTCCAAAACGCGCTCAATTTAAAATGTCGAGCACCCTTCCGGCGACACGTGGTGACCCTGATGTCGGACTCGGAGGTCAGACTCGTCACTCGTGCAACCCGCGAGCCACCTGCGAGCCTTCCTCGAGTCGCGCTTGCGCTTGTCCTTACGTCGGCGAAATGTTCAAAATTCTGAAGAGACACTCTGCTACTCGCATCTCAAAGCAAGCTTACTTAGCCTCCTTTCCACGATGCTCGTTGCTCCTCGGCACCCAATATCATGCTTGTGTCCATCTCACGTGTCGAACGACAAGCCTTCTCGGAGTCGTAACCTCAGAGGAGGAGAGTCGCCATCCTACCATCATCCTTGCACCCGGCTATCACTGCTTCGAATTCCCTCAGCATTGCTCATACGGTCCTCTTTGCTCAACGAACGCAGAGAGAAAATCCACATGTGAATGCGAACAATGTGGCAACGGGGTTATTCAAATACTTACACTGGCTTCTGCTGGCTTGTTCGCCCCAAATTGGCGCTAGAACCACATGGGGATGCTTTTTGCATCCGGCGCGACATATAAATGGTCGGACAAGCTGACATGCCCAGGTCGACTCAGTCCTCCCCTCCAATATATATTGCTCCCACCATGCTATCCCTCCGTAGCGCCGTGCTGCTCTGCCTGTCTATCGCGTCCACCTCGATTGCTGCTGTCACTCCCAGTTTTCCATACGGCTCTCAGAAAGTCCGCGGTGTCAACCTTGGTGGATGGCTGGTGCTCGAGGTGTGTACCTTGGCCACGATGCGTGTTACGTCTGAACCGTCGTGTTGTAGCCGTGGATCACGCCTTCTCTGTTCGACAACACTGGTGACTCGCGCATCGTGGATGAGTATACGTTTGGTCAGTATCAAGATCGTACCAGGGCCACCAACGCTCTCAGGAACCACTGGGAAACATGGATCACTGAGGCTGATTTCAGGGATATCGCGGCTGCTGGGTATGTTCCATTCATCTTAATGCGCGCGTAACTCATTATGCGCAGGCTCAACCATGTTCGCATTCCAATTGGTTACTGGGCATACGAAATCAATGGCGGAGAGCCGTACATTCAAGGACAACTTCCTTACCTTGCGAGGGCGATCAACTGGGCGGCGAAGTACAACCTAAAAGTCATCGTTGACCTTCATGGTACGTATTTTCCTCCCATGTACCATACGCCTTTGACCATACATTTGGCATTTAGGTGCACCCGGGAGCCAAAACGGGTTTGTAGTCGAAGAGTGTTGACTTTACGGACGGTCCCGCTGACCCACATCCTTCAGATTCGACAACTCTGGGTTCAGGACTTCGAACCCGTGAGTGACGACTAACCCTTGACATTGATAATCTGCTTGATTTTCCTATGCCATACAGCTCGTGGCACCTGTCGGAGTCTTACATTGCACGAACGAATGCGGTCATCAAGACCATTGCCAACACCTACAAGGATCAAACTGCCACTGTTTCTGGTATCGCTCCTTTGAACGAGTGGGTTGTCAATGGACCTAGTCGTTCCTCCTGTGCTGACTTGGTTTTAGACCTGCAGGCTTCCTTGGTGAGAGGATGCTGAGCGTCACGAGACAGGTGCATTACTATCACTTGTTACTGAACGATGAGTTGAACAGAATATAGTTCTGGCACGATAGCTATGGAACCATTCGGTACGTATCTTCGTTCCTCGACCTTTCACATCGTACTAATGACCCTTGGTCTAGCTACCCGTACGGTACCGACAGGGAAAGCAACACCGTTGTTGTAATCCATGACGCATTCCAGGGCCCCGGATATTGGAATGGGTTCATGCCTTATCCAGGATGGGAGGGCGTCATTCTTGACACCCATATTTATCAAATGTTCTCTCCTGCTGTGAATATCTTCCCCAAACTCAGAGGTAGACTCCCCGCTAATGAAACACCTTGATATTCAGGAGAACGCAATGACCGACGCCCAGCACATTCAAACAGCCTGCTCCCAGGCCTCGTCGCTCTCCAACGCCAGCCTTTGGGTCGTTGTCGGCGAGTGGACCCCTGGTGCCACTGATTGTGCGAAATACCTCAACGGTCGTGGAATCGGCTCGCGTTACGACGGAACATACCCTGGCACTACCCGCATAGGAAGCTGTGTGGGCAAGACCGGCAGGGCATCCACTTTCAGCGCACAGTATAAGAACTTTCTCAGGCAGTACTGGGAGGCGCAGACCAGCACGTTTGAAAAGGGCCAAGGCTGGATTCAATGGACATGGAAAGCCGAGATCGCCGATGAATGGTCTTACCAGGCTGGGTTGGCCAACGGATGGATTCCCCGGGACCCGACGTCCCGTGCATACCCCAACATCTGTGGTTGAGCCTCTTCCTCCCTGTAAATTCTGTTATCAGTTGGCTGTACCGCACCGCGCATTCCATAAACAAAAATATCATCTATCTATTTTGAATACCTGGTCAGATGGTCAGACATTGTTAACTAACTTACCAAGAACTTTATTCCAGACTTTAGTCACATTCAAATTCGTGTAGTGGATAAGGCTCCATCTCGTTGCTCCAGGCTCACGAAGAATCACAGTGTCTACCATGTTCCTTGCTCGTGAATAGTCAAGAAAATTTCCGGAATGTATTGGGTTTGTAAGTATTGTTGGTTCACGAGAATTCGGGGAGTACATCCAACTCATCTGTGATGAATTCGAACAGGTTGAGCCTACATACTACTTATAAAGCTTTTGAGCTGCGCCACTGGACTGGAGATACATTGAACTTGGGGATTGCCTAATCTTGACAGGTTCGTTGACGTGATGCCCCTGATTGAACACTGACCGTGGACCTCTAGGCTCTGGCTGCTGGCAGGACTCTCAAGTCTTGATGTCATTCTGGGTAGTGCCCCACGTCGATATCTCAACATCCTAGGACGAACGGTCAACGCGCAATGGGTTCTGCTCTCTTGAGAAACCTGCAACAAACGCCCTTCGGCTTTCCCGTTCAAGTTGATGATGGGTTCTCTGGAATGTATCGCATCAATGGATACCCAACTCGTCCTCTCGTGGAGGTCTCCCAACTTAAAGGTCACCTGGCACTTTTGCGTCACTTTGCAGCACTTAGAACAACCGTCGATGGGCTCAAGCAATCAGACATGAGTGTGTGGCATGACCAGATGCCGGAGGATACGGAGCTGAGGTGGACTTGGTTTGTGGGACGTGCAGTTGAGCGGTACGTGGATGGAGCGGACATTCTGAGGACTTGATCAGAAGATTTTACGTCCAGGTTTGAGCGCTGGTGCCAGTCTCTCATCAGCGACGATACGGAGGTTGGCATATGGAACGTGCTTCCACCGTTGGACGCCCTGATGGTATGTCCGATGTTATCAGAAGTCCACGTCTAACGCGTAAGCTAGGTGTGGCACTCGTATATGTTGAATCCGGGGTATGAAATAGCTTTCAAGTGCACGTCGCAACCTTGTTGAGCTGAACTGCAGGTGGTACGGGGAAGACTGTACTCGAATACAGGTTCTTGGCATTCTTAGAGAACTCGGCCGCCAGTTTTCGGATATCCTTGCATGTATTCTCTTTGCTGCCTCATGATACAGCCTTTTCTGAATGTTACTCTCTCATTCAGGGGACAAAATTGGAGGAAAGTCTCTCCTCGCCACCCACGATGTCAAGAACATCGAGTTGGGTGGAGAAAACGTCGACTACCTTTGATCCACTGAAAGCCATAATGACCACTAGACCTATACGGTGCTTGAAATGCCGTCAAACTTTGGAAGCTCGTACGTTCACCATCGCGTCGCTACTGCGCATCTTGTTAAGGATCAAGCGATACAGCCCTTATGAAAGAAGACGGGACAGGCTATCTACAACGGAACTTCCTTCTGCGTTGCCCCGCCTATGATTGTCAGAACATCAGGATTACCAAGGAGACGTTGGCGCTTTACAAGCTGACGGGCGATATTGTAAGGACCGAGCCCAGATTTTGGGCGTTTTTAGCGTGGGTTCTGGTACATGGACCTAACTGTTACGGGTTACTCAGTTTTTGTTTTCCAGAGGCACACTCCGAACTTCTATGTCAGATTTGAACATTGAGCGTGCAACAAGTGTGAAAAACGCCATTTTGCTTGCGAACGAGCTCAAAGAGCCTCCTGGATCGACCAAGGGGGAGTGGATGGAGTCTATCATGAAGAACGTGAACTATCGACTCGCGGATATTAGAAAGTGTATGACCACGAAGGTCAAAGGAGGTGACAGGGGACTGTAAGCAATTTTTTTCCATATTCGAGCTGATATTTACCTCCACCACCCATCATGATAGGATGCGGAGAATCTATAGTGCCTATACCGACGACAAGCTTTTCTCGGTCGACTTGGTCGGGGCGGTGCGTCGAACACGCTTGCATGGCATACTCCTTCTCATAGGGAACAAAGACGCTTCGTCAAGGTCTTTTCATTGCCAAGATGCAGGATCTCCAATGGACTGCTGCCGGATTTTTTGACAGCCCAGAAGACGAGCTTGTCCTGAAGCATGCGTTGGCTCGATACCACAGGTCGGTGCTTCGTCCAAGAGGCAGCCATCACTGACATTTGATACCTTCCTCCCTCTCAGCTTCTTGGACCTGATGTCGTCTTCTCCAGCGCTGTTTTTCGTACCGACATTGGATATCGACTTGGTGTGGCATACACATCAAATCATGGGGAGCAAATATGACACACACTGCATGTTACTCTTGCGACGGCTCGTTGACCAGTCAGTTCCACTTGGATTTAGTGACGCCTCATTTTAATCCTCTTCTCCACTCTAGTGACGACAAGGTCGAAGAGTCTAGACTCTGCTCTGCATTCGAAATCACCTGCCGTGCATGGAAGGTAAGATCAAGCTCATGAGATGTAAGGAATGGTTTCTCAGTGTCACAGATGCGTTTCGGACTTCCGTATACCTATTGTGGCTGCCCTCTTCCTGGAGACTCTATTGGACAAAAGCTCTTGCGCTTCATCTTCCGAGTCACCGCTACGCCACGCTTGCCCGCGCCACTGGACCATGATAACGCACACGAAGCCACCCATCCAAGTGACCATAACGCCGTCTACGCTTACCATCGTTGGCAAAGCGGTCGCAACAGGGAGAAGCGGAAGCAGAAGCATGCACGCCTGAGAGAGCGCGACGGCGGACGCGGATATGGGAACCACGACCCTGCATTCCTCATTCCTATACCCATGTACTTCCAAACGTCGGGAGGTTGTGTAGCCGGGAGCGGTAGCGTTGTTGATAGTCGCGAAGGCACTGCTGGTGGATCCTCGTGTGCCCCTGTAAGCAGTTTCGTCCGCATGTCGATTCATTTTGGCTTATCACATCTTTCACAGGGTGCAGGTGGATGTGGGGCTGGTGGGTCTTGTGGGTCTGGTCAGTTCCATCTTGTTTATTATGTTCATCCCAAAGCCCAAAGCCCACCGAATATCCAGGTGCCGGATGTGGCTCTGGTGGACATGGCTCTGGTGGATGTGGGGGAGGTGGCTGGGGAGGGGGGGATGGTGGTGGCGGAGGTGATGGCGGTGGTGGCGGAGGCGGAGGCGGAGATGGAGGAAGCTGTATGTTCGAATTCTGTCCCTGTGGTCCATCACTGATATTCCGTCCGTTCCAGAACTGCTTTCTGGCAAGTAGTTATGTTTATATACCTCGATATTTTTATCCATTGAACAATCTACGTCAGCATTGAGCTGCCCTCCTCGTAGGAGAACCGGTTACGAGGCCAAATGACGAAGTGATAATCTTTGATCAGTGATTTCCATCATGGTAGCTTCAACGGCGGCCTTCTGCCAATAGATGATGAGAACTATCAGCATCGAGTTCACTAGAAACCTTTTGAACCTTTTGATTAGTTCGTGTACAGTGGCGGTGGCGCACAGTCGCAATTGCATGCCGGCAAAGCGCCCTACATAGTACACAGGGATTAAATGTCGATGAAATTTACTAGTATGTAGATCCAATGTCATTGCCATAGTGTCACAAATTGATGTACCCACCATTAATGTGAACTATTAAGTCTAAAGATAACCGTCCGTTGTTTGCTGGGCAAGGTCGAGAGGATTACACATCGGATTCATCTAGGTCCCTTTGCCGTCCCCTCTTGAAGTCCTTGTAAAGCCCGATGATAAGGTCATTTGCGGTCAAGGTAATGATCCTGAGCATAAAGCAAACTAAGTGACGAGATAGATCTGTCAGTAGACGAGAGCTTACGTGTGGGGGGCAATGCGCATGAAATGGGCAGTAGAGCCTATGTCATGGTTCAGCAAAGGAAAGATACGAGAACAAGATAACAATGAACACCTTTGTACCACCCACGAACTCCTTCCGCCTTGAACGTTTTCCATAAACAGTCTATTGGATTTTTATACAGGGTACCCTGTAACTTGCCGTCGGGCATACGTATCGTCGGTTGATTGTACATCCGCGTAAGAGCCTATGAAGAGTTAGTGGTCAGAAAACAACCTTTCGGTACACAGCAGGTAAGACGTGCGCACAGTATCAGCAGGTTGCATCGCTATGCACTAAAGGAATGCTGTGAATGAGGTAGTTCGGTAGCAAGCAGACGTTACGTACGACACAACCCCCAGAAATAAAGCTACTGGCAAGGAAAGTCCATGTGCTGTCAGCCGGGAGAATGTCATATTTTACCAGCTGAGTTTTCGTGAAGTTATAACTAGGGAGCTGGACCTATTGCCGATTTCACAAGCATGTGGAAGTTTAGCTGACAATTTCCTTACCGACGAGCCCATAGATGTTCGCAAAATGGCTGCATCTATTCCACGGACAAGGCCCCGGAATGATTCTGCCCGGAAAATGGTGGATAGTGCGTCGAAGGAGTTCTTGTAATAATGCTGAGCTCCGACGGGCAGAGCAGGTGAATATGCCTACATTATCGCCACATTTGAATGAAAATGTTGTTCGACTTGAGTGTACGGAAATTGACCAACCTGCATCCGAGCCTTGATCAAAAATAGAGGGTTCCCCAAGGATGCTGTATCGTGAAAACTATGTGAACGGTGTCTCTGCGCTTCAAACAACATGTTCTCACCTCCAACTGCACCACTACTCGCTCCGGCAAGGACAGAGGTGAACGGAATCTGGTCGTCGGCCGAAAATCCGAAAGCCTTGTTGATGTTGTGCCGGAAAGGCTCGTAAAATCCTGTGTGATGTGTCGGCTGTGTGCGGTTGACAAGAATATGTATAACTCACCGAGACGAGATCCATTAAGGAGGATCTGTGAGGTTCCGTAAGACCAAGGACACGCGTTGAGGACAACTACCTCACTTGATATGCATACTGGGTAAAGCATCAGTAGCTGAATGAAGAACAAATGGCGAAACTCACTGCAGGACCGAGACCTCGTTGCATTCCGCGTATACCCTCGTTCTTAAATGTCTTCGAGAGAACATCGAATGCATTGTTGTACACCTTGACACCGCCTCCCTTCGCAAGTTCACCCTGTAGCTGGAGACGCGTCTTCGCAACTTCAGCGGGGTTGGAGACTGTCACCTAATGATGGAAACGAGGATGAGTGCCCAAGACGTGTGTTTAACGAGAGGCACGCACCGCAATACAGGCAGCGATACCACCGCATACGAAGCCTTCCCCCGTGGATAGAGTGACGGGTGTTCGGTGAGCAGGAGCTGAAGACATCACCGAGCAGGCTAGCGGAGGTATGTGGGGAAGGAGCTGCAGTAAACTTTCATTGAAATTCTGGAACTTTGGAACTTTGGACCACGTGGGCCACCGCGTCGATAGTCCAATCCAGTTCAATACTTAGTTGGACCTGGACGTTCACTCTGGCAGACAACGACGACGTGTGGTTGTCTAATGACTGCTTCATGACTTCATCGCTCAGCACAAGGACCGTTGTCCTCGTTGGCCTCCTCGCCGTCGCCCTCCCCATTGTCTTCCGCATCATCTCTTCGCCTCTCCTTCTTCTCCTTATATCTCCTGTGCTGGTTGTTCTGCTTGCTCTTCTCTTTCTTTCATTGAATCTCTTTCTGGGACAACTTATTGACAAAAGAGCAATCTCAAGAAACGATCTACAACACGCAGCACGTCCCGTCGCGTTCTCGACACCCGCAGCTTGGCAAGCTGTTCTGACGCGATCACAGTGGTCACAAAACACGCCACAATCTTTTCCCCCGTTATGCCCCAGCGCACCTCTCGTATCCTCGGCCTTGAATGACATTCTAATCATGATTGTTCGGGACTTTGTCTTAACCTGGTACAAAGACCTTTCCGCATCACCATCCTTCCCAATGGCCGTCTCTTCAGTGCTGCACGAATCCCTTGGACGTATCATTGACAGAGCTGCTGCAATCGACTTATCAGTGCTCATAGTCAAACGCATTCTTCCCAAGATCACCGCGCACATCGAGCAGTTTCGACAGTCGGAAGTCGCGCTACGCGGTGCCGGGTTGGAACGTAAGTTGACGCAGTCGGAAGAGTTGGATCTGCTCTTGGCTAGCAGGTACTCGGGAAAGGGTGGGAAGCTTCATCCTGCGATCGAGAATCTCTCTACGACCTTTACGAAACAGACCGAGGAGATACACCTCCGGCAATTGATCGAGAGGACCCTGCCCTACATCTTACCGGAGACAGAGTCGAGGAGCACAGCGTTCAAACTGGTGGTGGGGGAGATTATGGTGTGCTGTGTGATGCAGCCCGTCATGGACATGGTATGCGATCCAGACTTCTGGAATCGGTCTATTGATCAAGTGGTACGTCCTTAAGATTCATTTGCCGTGTCATGCTCACGCACGCGTTTTCAGGCTGGAGCAGCTATACATCAACAGTAAGATTCAGGACCCGAATATTCTCATGTGAAAGCTAATCAAGAATAGGAAACTCATCACCAAAGTTCGGAACGTTCTGGAGGCGCAATCTCCCCGGTCTCAACCTCGGGTGTCGACCACTACACCATTGGCCACAGAGCTCATCACCATACGTACCGATGTACGGCAGTTTGAGTCCTTCCTTCGGAGTATCAATCGTTGTTCATCCCTCCTAGACGCGAGGAGACTGAAGAATGATGTCGTCGGGGAAATCAGGAGAACTAGAATACTTCTAGGTCAGCAACTCCTCATTGTCACGTCTGTTGACGTGCCACTCAGTATGCTTTTGTTCAGCAAACCATGACAAAGATGACTGGATAAACGGTGAAAAAACAGAGGATGTTGTCGCCTTTCTTGATCGACTTTATACTGCAAAGCGTAAAGCTGAACAAAGAATCGTTGTACTTGGTGGCGATGATGATCATGACACAGTGCGTCTCTATTGTCTCTCTCGTACAGCCTTTCTGAGGTTTCTGGTAGCGACCTTCGTTTCAAGAGACAACCACTAACAAATCAGGACTAGCTCTGCGCGACGTTCTACGGAACCCTAGCTCCCTGTCCTACTTCATGGAGTTCATGGATCGCCGCCGCCGATCTCTCCTTGTCCAATTCTGGCTGACCGTCGAGAGTTTCAAGAACCCTCTTGAATCTGTTGACTCAGGCTCCTCCGATGAGGACGATGAACGAATTCAGGACTCTTCTCCCTCTGCCACCGTCCAGGAAGACATATCAATGATCGATGACCTATATTTTTCACGTTCCGCCCTACATCCAACCCTTGCATCTATATCCAAGAAACACATCGATGTTATTCGTGGCTTTGCGGAAAGCCAGTCGCCGCCGATGCACAGTCAGCAGCGGCGAGTGCGCAGGGCTGTGATGCTGGCCCAGAGGCAGGTAGAACGCGATATGGAACAGGATTTTGATGATTTCGAACGATCTGAGCTATGGTTCCGTGCGATCGGGGACACCGATTTCGGCGCTCACTCCGGCATCGCCCAGGATTATTCCACGCAGGAAAAGCGCCCACCCCTCAGCCCCATCAGCGTGCGGACTCCATCGAACAACAAACTTGGTCACACATCGCATCTTTCTCCGGCACCCTCAGAGCCTATTACAGGCCCCGTAATGCAACGCACCGCGAGCTCGAACTCACATCGCTCCAATAACTCCAACAAGTCAATAGCACCCCATCTTCAAATGCGGTCCTCGCCGTCGAATATCGAGGTTCTAATGTCGTCCGTCTCGGACTGTGATTCAGAGTCAACACGCCCTCCGCTGTTCGATGATCCAGAGGACAAGCAACAAAGGGAGGAAGAGAAGAGAATGGAAGCTATCCAAGCTGCTCTTACAGATATCATGGCATTGGAACAAGAGCAAACTGAGGCGCCCTCGAGAAGGAGTAAATTTAGCAGCTCAAGAAGGACCTCGAAATTTATACGGCCTCCTACTCGTGACCGTGATCGTGACTCGAAACGACATGCCGTATTTGATGACTATAATGACGACGACGGTGCTGAAGACGATGTTGATGCAGATGCAGACGACGCTGCCGCTGATGAGGCTCAAGACGATCACGGGTCCTACCAACTAGCTGCGCCCGGGGACCTTCAGCTCTCTTATGAGATCGCTCGCCTCGGCGATAATATCGCCAATTTGGAGGCCCAAAGTCTAATGCTGGACACGCTGATCAAAAAAGCGGATTTGACAGGCGACACCCAGGAATTGAAGCTCCTCGTCAAGTCGAAGTCGGCGATGAGCAGGGATTTGCGGGAGCTCAATTTTCAGAGACTCCAATACGAACAGCAGGAGGCTGCGAACCGACTAATGTCAGATCGCACAAGGGTGTCGATACTCAGCTCTACGGTTGGGGAGGAAGAGGGCAAATCTGTGGTGCGGTATCTGGTTGAGGTCCAACAGCTTGCGCTAGATGGCGGCCATGCTTCAGGATGGGTTGTCGCGCGGCGGTATAATGAGTTTTTCAACCTCCACAACAAGCTCAGGGAGCGGTACGCGCTGGTCCGAGGTTTAGACTTTCCGGGGAAGCGCTTGGTCACGGCTTTATCTGGCAGCTTCGTCGATACGAGGAGAGTTGGCCTGGAGAAGTACCTACAGGTATGTACTCAGTTCATCTCAAGTTTATTTACCAACGTTTTCAAGAGCGTCGTTGCTATACCGGTTGTTTGCGAGAGCGATGAGCTCCGAGCATTCCTTTCTCGCGACTCTCCATTTGTCGCCTCCTCATCTCCCGCTACACCCAAGGGCCCATCCTTCTCAGGGACAGACCTCGTGCGCAACGTCTACCGCTCGGTCGCGGAGAGCATCGACGATATGTTTTTCGGCCCCTCGATGTTGGACGTGATGATCCAGCGCCTCACCCGCCAGGCAGCCGAGTTTGCTGGGATTGTGGGATCGGGTATTCACGACGAAGATCTCGTTGCCCAGGCCTTGAATGCGTCCGGAAAAGCCTCGCCTGACGCAGCGTTCCTGCACCTTCCAGGCGATCTCAAGCCTTTGGATGGGGAAACGAGCACCTCAACTTTCTCTGCTCCCATTTGTGACTTGCTGCTAGCGGTATTTGAGCTCAACAAGAAGAACAATTGGTTGCGGCGTCAAGCGATCGTCATCATCCTTCAGCAGGTACTAGGTGGCACGATTGAAAGGTTTGCATACGTCTACCATCCATCCCTCGTACTTCGTGCGTCAGATCTGATTATTTCCTGTAGGAAAATTCGCGAAAATGTCAAATCATGGCTCGAAGAGTCGCGTGTACTTTCTTTTATCAAGACGTTCCGCGACGGGCTCTGGCCTGGCGGTAAGCTCAAGCCACCGAGCACGCCTCGTTCTTACGAGGAGAAGCTCCATACAAGGGATGAAGCGAATCGGAAACTCTCATCCCTGGTGCCTGGTCTGTTGCCGCTCTGATACTCACTGCCGTTACACCAGTGACCTTTTCCTGTAGATCTCGCCGCAAATATGATTGGTCGATCGAATGCACGTCGTGGAGCTCGTAGGATGTTCGCTGTGCTGCAGAATCGACGCCTTAATCAACATATCGCCTATACTATTGTTGATGAGGTATGTCGCTCCCGAGATTGTTGACAGTCGCATAACGCTGTTTCCACACAGATATTCGCGGCTTTGTTCCCAGAGTCCGTTGCCCATCCTTCCATCTGAGGTTTCGTTCTTCAGCGGAAGCCCTCATTTCATTGGACTTCTTTACTACCTACATCTAACATTATCGTATCTGCTGTGTTTTCTACAATAGTATTATCTTTTGACGTTGAACATCCAGAGGCTACTTGCCGCTCTGTCGCAGAATCGCCCTGGTCCACTTTCGGTTTTTTAGGTTTTCGGCGGTCAAACATCACCTTGGATGCGTTCGGATCATCATAGCTACAGGCATTCTATCGTCACCTAATGGCAATTTGTGATCATTTTTTTTGATACGCACATTTTGATTGCATGGAGAACGACTCCTCCGGTACCGGATGTGACCATAGTTGGGTGCGTCCGTCCAGGTAGAACCTGGTATCGGCGCAGGAAGGATTCCGTAATATTTGGACACAAATAATGCGACGCCCCTCGCATCTGAGTCTGCAAATCGGACAGAACCTAAAAGTGATATTTAGTTGAAAGGTTTTCAAAATGGGAAGCGATATCTTGCCTGAATGTGGGGGCTATGAACCACAACAGACCCAGAACCAGCGACATAAGGAGAGAGTTTTTCAAGAATCGACCAAGGGTCATATTCGCTGGCTATGACGAGGCTAGAAAAGAGACTTCAGTTGTGGAAGACCGTTGAATAATTTGTTACTGACGAGTCAAACTCTCCATTGAACAATTCCTCCCTCGTGTTCGATAGTAAGTCCGTCACAGCTTTGCGCTTGTTAAGACGCGATTTTTGTCTTTCCGATCGTATCTGGTCTTCGGGAATGTCGGATGGAGGGATGACTAAAGATTCCCGACGTGAATAGCTAAAACTAGGGAACTCAAGCAGAAAAACCCACTAGGAGTATAGTCCTCCTCCGCTGTTGCCCAATTCAAGGAAACAAGGACATTAGACATAACGTGCGGTTTGAAATTCATGTTCGCTGTCACCGGATATGGCGGCGGCGAGTCCGTATCACATATGGTGAGCAGCCTGCCCTCGCCTGAATATCAATTGTGAGCTGAATCCGGCATAAAATTTGGGGGGGGGGGGTATTTACCTCCCATTCGGTCCAAAATTCCAGCCACCACCAACCCAGACGCGTCGTCAACAGCAATATATCTTCCCCCCGGCCTTATGTTGGCTAAGTTTAGCATCTGGGACAAGGAATCGGCACGGATATCTCGAATACGTGTCTTGTCCTTATTAAACCAATAGTCGCAGACATTGTATAGTGTAGGTTCGATGGTTGTAAAAGATTTTGAATATCTATAGAATTCTTTGAGTGAGGGCCGTGTGCAGTAATGCAACGGGTGCGTACTTTTCTTCCTTCCGTTTCTTGTACTTTTCCTTGCTATATTCTGTCTTGAGCGAGTAGTTGGCATGCTGCTCAATTTGTTTTTTGATGATATCCTGGAAAATGGGGTTTCATTTTCCAAACTTGATTCAGGAAGGTGGTGAGACGCACCGATACATGGACGCCCGACAACTTCAACTTCTGTATTTCGTCTATTGTCAAAGGTTGCACAAATTCACCGTCGTTAATCAGTTCATTGGTAGCGTCAGTATCCTCTGCAAAAGTAAATCGCCATGAGCAAGAAAGGTCTAATTTTATAATGATCTGTCAAGGCCTACCGACTTCCTGTATGGTGCGAGGCGGCACGACTTTTAGTCTCTTGTCGACCATTTCGTAAGTGAGCCCATAAGGTTGATCAATCAGCTCATTGGCGTAAAAGGACCCCAGCCTTCCGATGGTCACTGTTCTGTGAGTCTGTTAGCTGGTGACGTCTCTGGTGAAAAGATGGTAAACGTACGTGTCCTTCTCTATTTTTACACCTTTAATGTCACCATTTGGTATCCTCAGCAGTACCAGATCTCCCGATTGAACTGTTGAATCCCTGAATACCAGCATGGACGAGGAGGCATCGGAGGTGGCCATGGTGGTTTACGCCAAGAGAAATTGTTTGCTTCATTTCAATCATTTGTGATCGAAAATATTCATCGCTCGATCACAGAACTTGCCTCATCGCGTGTACCGGCGAGGCCAATACGCGATAGCTTCATCGACATGCTCGACACAACCAAAAGCCCAAAACCTAGCGCTGGTGCCCTTCCTGATGAACTTTCATACCTGATAACAGCATTCTCACCATCCATCCCTCCCGGCGATCGCTCCAAGGCGTATCTCACACTGTCTGCATTCTGCCAAGGGGTTAGGAGCTCCTCGACGCCGGGAAAAGACCCCGATCCAAATACAGAGGCTTTGGCGAGGGCCTTTGGCCCTCCGATAGTCACCCTACTTGCGGACACTGACGAGAATGCCCTTTCTGCCAGTGTGTCGTTCCTCACTGCCATTTTTCAAGTTGATTGGCACTCCGCATCTGCGATATTCCAACAGGAGGGAGTTTTAGAAGCAATCATGGATAGTGTCGACCTTGAGCCATCTACAGAGCTGGCGCGTGGCGTCGCGCAGCTACTCTCCCAAGCCTGCGGCCACAAACCTTGTCGCGCGGCGCTTTCGGCGCAGGCTATCCAATGGTTGAACTTTACGTCGCGAAAATCTTCAGATATCAATACGCGTGCTGGTGCCACGACGGCTCTCATAAAGATATCGAAAGGAACAGCCCTTGATAACGCAGAGGTTACCGAGGGCTTGGGAGGAGCAGGGCGTCCTGTGGAAGCTGGGGAACAGAAGGACGAGGACCTTGCTGCTGCTCTGAGGGAAATTGTGGCTTCTGGGGACGATCCAGCATCGACGTCGGATGCTGTGGAAGGTCTAGCATACCTCAGCGTCGACCCAGAAATCAAGGAAGTGCTATCCCGAGACACAGAATTCTTAAAACGGCTATCCACCCTGATACCCAGTCACAAAACTAAATCTATACGCGAAACCGCGGAATCTCCTAACACCCTTGTATTCGGCATTCTCCTCATCGTGTCGAACCTCGCTGCCTACCGCCCGCGTCTTACGGAGGAACAGATACAAATCGAGAAACTTCGACAAATGGCAAAGACTTCTAATGTCAACGCCAAATCACCCTCATTTTCCGTCCTTGACGATGATGAGCACGTCAAAGTTCGGATTCGACGACTGCTCGATGCCGGGCTGCTGGATATCTTTGCGTCAGCAACCAGGACGGACACTTCAGGAGTGCGGCTGCTGTCTGCAAAGGCCTTGCTTAGCATTGTGGAGGACAAAGATAATCGAGGGAAAGTTCTCCAAAGCGGAGGCGCTAAGGTCCTCATGCATATCATAACACATCAAACATCAAACTCTACCGGAAAATCATCTTCAACATCGTTGGATCCTGTATACCTCACAGCGACGCAGGCACTGGCCAAATTGGCCATCACAGCTTCACCAGTTCAGGTTTTTGGTCCAAACGTAGGGGCGATGTACGATGCGATTGGCCCTTTCTCTTTTATGCTCCAGGGATACTCGTCCACGCTTCTTCAGCGCTTCGAATCTATGATGGCTCTGACGAATCTCTCATCTCAGAGCCCCGAAATGGCCAGCCGTATCGCGAAATCGGAAGGACTGATGAACAAGGTGGAGCTTCTTCTCCTCGAGGACCACACGCTAGTTCGGAGGGCTGCGATGGAACTCGTTTGCAACCTTATTGCGGGTTCCGACGATGTATTCGAGAAGTACGGAGGGGGAAATAATCTAACGGCTACGAAATCAAAGCTCCAGGTGCTTTTTGCCATGTCAGATGTCGAGGACTTACCAACGAGACTGGCCGCATCTGGTGCTGTGGCGACTTTGACAAGCGCACCTAGTGCCTGTGCGGCCCTTGTCGCCCTCCAATCAGAGAGGCATCGCGTGTTCCCCACCCTGGCCCAGCTCATCGATCCTTCAGTGGCCCCACACGATGACTCCGACGAAGAGGACGGTGCTGACTACGAAGCTCATCCCGGGCTCATCCACCGAGCTATTGTATCCTCAAGGAACATCTTCCTTAGTGTTTCTGATAAGGTTGTCCGGAAGAGACTATCTAAAGAGGCGGAGGAGGCAGGATTGCTACTGGCTATTATGAACTTTGTGAAGGATGAAGTTGGAAGAGGAGACGGGCCAGTGCTGCAACCTGCTGTGGAAGTGTTGAAGGTAATGATGGACAAATCGTGAGGTTCATGGTATTTGCATCTGAATGCATTTTAACGATCTACATAAATAGTCTACCATTTGCTTTATTTAAACTATCCAGAAACAGAACTATAACTTCAATTCTATACACAGAATCATACTTCATACTTCGACGTTTATGAATGGAGGAATTCAATGTTCATTGAACAGCAATGGCATCTGTTGATGTCATGCCAAGATTATTGAACAACTTATTGGGCGGCCAGCGGCGCAGCCAATTATTTCGGGAACACCCGAACTCCGTCGGCGATATACTCATCCATACTTACATCGTGCAGTGGCGGTTTATCGTATATCTTCCCTGAAACCGGATATTCTGTGACATGGTAAGCGTGTGGAATGCTCTGTCGCGTGTGTCTTTCTCTTTAATCACAGTGACAGGCGCCGTCGAAGAAGGCAGGCAAGAAGGTGTCCCCTGCAGCGAAAAAGACGGGTGGGCAGGGGCCAGTAGCGAAGGTATGTACATCTTAACTGCCACAGAGCACAAGGGGACATTCACTATGATTCTCATAGGCCGATTGGAAGGAGGGGTTCAAGAAGAAACAAGTCGGAGTGGCTGATATGACGTTGCTTACCACCATCAGTAACGAGAGCGTCAACGACAATCTCCAGAAACGATGGACGAACGCAGAAATTTACACCTACATCGGCTCAGTTCTGATCTCCGTCAATCCCTTCCGAGGTACGCCCTACCAATCCACATTAAGTTGATGATCTTGACTAAACATGTCATTGCAGACCTTGGTATCTACACGGACGAAACACTTCAGAGATATCGGGGGAAGAACAGGCTTGAAGTCCCACCACACGTCTTTAGCATCGCAGAAAGTGCCTACTACAACATGAACGCCTATCATGAAAACCAGTGTGTCATTATATCCGGGGAATCTGGCGCCGGGAAGACGGAGGCTGCGAAACGTATCATGCAGTACATTGCCGAGGTATCTGGAGGGCAGGATAGCAGTATTCAGGAAATCAAGGACATGGTTCTGGCCACTAATCCCCTCCTTGAGAGCTTTGGATGCGCGAAGACGCTTCGCAATAACAATTCCAGCCGTCACGTATGTATGCCGACACCTGCTTTCGTTCCATCTTCTAATCGCTCACCCCTAGGGCAAATACTTGGAGATTATGTTTAACGCGCGAGGAGAGCCAGTCGGTGCTCAAATCACTAATTATCTCCTGGAGAAGGGACGGGTGGTTGGGCAGATCGAGAATGAGCGCGATTTCCATATTTTCTACCAATTTACAAAAGCAGCGACAGATGAACAGCGAGGTAAGTACGTTGCACAGCAATCCCTGTCATCGATCTTATGGTCTTTTGCAGAGATGTTTGGACTCCAAGGCCCAGAGGCGTACGCGTACACCAGCGCGAGCAATTGTCTGAATGTTTCGGACATCGACGATGTCAAAGACTACCGCGATACCATCGTGTGTACTTCTCCACATTATCTATTCGCCTTGTCTGATGTCTTTATAGAAAGCAATGGGGGTCATTGGCCTTAGTCAAGAGGAACAAACGGAGATATTCCGTATGCTTGCCATCATTCTCTGGCTAGGGAACGTACAGTTTGGAGAACTAGACGACGGAAACTCGAAAATCGCCGACACAGATGTCACCGATTTCGTCGCGTACCTCATGGGCGTTGACTCGGCCCAAGTCCAGAAGGTGTTGACTTCGAAAGTCGTGGAAACGCAACGTGGTGGACGCCGAGGATCTGTCTATGATGTGCCTCTCAACCCAGCACAAGCAGTCTCCGGTAGAGATGCGCTGGCGAAAGCGATCTATAACAATCTATTTGAGTGGATTGTTTCAAGAATTAATGTCTCCATGAAACCTCGGATGGCCAGTGAACACATCATCGGTATCCTGGTATGTTGCGCCGTTTTTTCTAAATTGCCTAGTTGACCCTATGATCTCCAGGACATTTTCGGATTCGAAATTTTCGAGGTAAGTTCTTTATCAGCATGCTGAGAAGCTTTCTAATGCACGGATTTCTAGGACAATTCGTTCGAGCAACTCTGCATCAACTACGTCAACGAGAAGCTCCAGCAGATTTTCATCGAGCTGACGTTGAAGACTGAGCAGGAGGAATATGTCCGGGAACAGATCAAGTGGACCCCAATCAAGTACTTCAACAACAAGATCGTCTGTGATCTCATCGAGGAACGCCGTCCCCCTGGAATCTTTGCAGCCCTGAACGATGCATGCGCCACCGCCCACGCCGATCCCACCGCCGCGGATAATAGCTTCATACAGCGAACCTCCATGCTCTCCTCCAACGCCCATTTCGAAGCCCGCGGCACCCAATTTTTGGTCAAGCATTACGCCGGCGATGTCATGTACAACGTTGCCGGTATGACGGATAAGAACAAGGACTCACTCATCAAAGATCTGCTCGACCTGATCGCAAGCAGCGAGAACCAGTTCTTGCAAACCCTGTTCCCGGACCGTCCAGATCCCAACAGCAAGAAACGCCCGCCCACCGCTGGCGACAGAATCAAGGCCTCTGCAGGTGCCCTCGTAGAGAACCTCATGAAGGCGCAGCCATCGTACATCCGCACAATCAAGCCCAACCAGAACCGCAGCTCGTCCGAGTATGATCAAAAAGCCATTCTTCATCAAATCAAATACCTTGGATTGCAGGAGAACATCCGAGTGCGACGTGCTGGCTTCGCGTACCGAAACACGTTCGAAAAGATGGTCGAGCGGTTCTACCTCCTCTCACCCAAGACGTCGTACGCTGGAGAGTATACATGGCAAGGCGACACGAAGTCTGGCTGCGAGCAGATCTTGAAGGATTGCGGAATTGCGAAGGACGAGTGGCAGATGGGTGTCACCAAAGCCTTCATCAAGAACCCAGAGACGGTACGTCGTTGTTCATGCGGTCATCAAGGAAGCCTTGCTTATTTCTTTTATAGCTGTTTGCGCTAGAAACGATGCGTGATCAATATTGGCACAACATGGCGCGCCGCATCCAGCGAGCCTTCCGGAACTACATGCGTTACAAGCATGAGTGCGCCCGGCGCATTCAACGGTTTTGGAAGAATAACAAGGAGGGGCTGGTCTATGCACAAGTTCGCGACTACGGCCATGAGATTCTTGCTCGCAGGAAAGAAAGGCGGCGGTTCAGCCTGCTTAGCTACCGCAGATTCATGGGTGACTACCTGGATGTCAACGGCAAGAGTGCACTGGGCAGCGAGCTCGCATCCGCTTCCGGTATTGGGTGTGGGTATCTTGCCCTTGCGGAAATTTCTGCCGGATTTTGACGTTTTCTCTGTAGCGGATGAGGTCACTTATAGTGGTCGCATTCAACTGTTGGTTTCCAAGTTTGGACGATCAAGTAAACCGAGCCCGCGGTTCATCGTCGTCGTAAGTTTGATTTGAAAGTTCCAGGATATCGTTCTCATGTTCCCCTTTCTAGACCAATAAAGCCGTACATATCCTTGTTACAACAAGCAAGGATGGTCGGACGCAGACCACTTTGGAACGCAAGATACCCCTTGTGACTATCAAGAGCATTGGTTTGTCCAACCTTCGCGACGATTGGATGGTAGCTTCTAATTTAGTTCCATGCTTGAATGTCTGTCTCATTAATGCGCGTTGCAGACCTTGAACGGACCTATATCAGAAGAGGGCGATCCCATCTTCAGCTGCCAATTTAAGACCGAACTGTGCACGCATCTACTCCAGTTGACCCATGCGAGCATCACCCTACTCATCAGCCCAACGTACGCAAAGTTACTGCGTGAAGCTGGACCATCGCTGACTTTCCTACAGTATCGAATATGCCAAGAAGAAGGATAAGAAGGCGCAGATCAAGTTCATCAAGGATGAGAGCGTTCTGAAAGACGGGATCTACAAGAGCCACACCGTAGCCGTGAGCTCTGGCGAACCACCTAGCAGCGTTTCGCGTCCTGCAGCCAAGAGGAAAGCAGGCATCGTGCGGCCTATCACACAGGGCAAGCTTTTGCGACCAGGTGGTCCTTCTGACGTACGTTGATCTTGATTCGCTTGGGAGAATATACTGAGAACATCCCTTCTATAGAAACCCAAGGCTGCTGCAAAACCCAAACCCGCAGCGCGACCCTTGCCTGGCTCGTCGGCGCCGGCAGCTGCAGCAGCCCCAGCCATCAGAACTCAACCATCCGCCGCCGCCTCTTCCGCCACCGCCCAGCGTGCGCCACCAGCTCCGCCACGCGCCGCTGCCGCTCCTCCTCCTCCACCACCACCGCCCGCCAAACCCGCGGTCCCGACCTACCGCGCCAAATTCGCCTTCACCGGGCAAGAAGGCGAGATGTCGCTCGAGAAAGACGACGTCGTCGAGCTGGTCGAGAAGGACGACAACGGGTGGTGGCTTGTGAAGAAGAACGGCGTCGAGGGCTGGGCACCGAACAACTACCTCGAGCTCGTCCCGCCCAAGGCAGCGGCGCCCGCAGCGCCCCCACCGCCCCCACGGCCCACATCACTGCGGCCCGCACCCAAACCCGTCTCCGCAGACGCCTCCGCGAAACCGGTATCCGTATTCCCTGGGGTGGCGCCCGCCAACGGGTCCGCGACGCCCTGGAAGAAGCCGCCCTCTGCGCCTGTGTCCGCGGCGTCGTCGCGCCCCGTCGCGGTTGGATCGAAACCCGGCCCACCGCCGCCCGTGGCAGCAAAGCCGAAGCCCCCGCCTGTGGCTGCGAAACCGGGTGCGCCGAAGATCCCGGGGAAACCGACGATACCGACTGCGCCGAGGCCGCCGGTTGGTGGTGGTGGGGGTGCACCGCCGCCGCCGCCGCCGCCTCCCCCGCCACCTGCGGCTGGAGGGCGGCCTGGCGCTGGAGGGGCTATTGGGCAGCTAGACTTGTCAGCTGCGGTGAGTCTTTTTTTTTCTGTGTGTGACTGGCGACTGACTGTCGGACAGCTGGCAAAGCGTGCTCAAAGGATGGCAGGATGATTCCCAGCAATACCATGTGAATTATAGAGCAAGGATACACGGATTAGAAGGACGGAAGGAATGGAAGTGAATTACAGTTTCGTTGAGGAGAAAGGGAATAGATAGTATGTAGATTGATTAGATTACCTGGATGCCGTGGACATGTGCGTGAAACTGCGAGACGTGGGTGATGATTGCCGGTTTATGTAGGCGCCTGAGTAGTGCAGGACGGGTGTCATGGTATGTGCGCCGCAGGCAATAATCAAATGACCTCAGGACGGAAGCGATTCTTATTCTTATTCTAAGTTCGGTATGTCTCTATACGAGTAACAGGGCTAGGAATGTGGAAAGTGTAATGTGTAGGATGGATTTGATTCAATGATTACTATGCAGTGCAATACGGGATGAGCGAAGAGACGTGATGGGTTGCTTGAAACGTCAAAGTCGTGCGGCGAGAGCGAGAGAGAGCGATGGATGGAGTTGATTCGGGGAGCGCCTGCGTGATTTATGCTATGCAAGCAGGGGATGGGTATCATACTGTGCGTATATAAACGTCTCGAGGGGTCGGTGCTGCGTGTGGCGTGTGGCGTGTGTCGTGCATCGTGCGTCATGAGCAAACATCATGTGGGGTTAGTGCTCGTCGTCGGAGGAATCTGTTATCACAATCGGGGGTGCTGGGCTGACGGCCGGGCGCGATCCGCTGGGGCTGAGGCTCAACCGACGATTCAGGGGATGACTTGGACTGGGACTCAAGCCGCGACTGGGGCTGGGGCTGAGGCTCAAACGGCGAGTGGGGTTCGGGCTGGGTCTGGGGCTGAGGCTCGAACGGCGACTAGGGTTCGGACTAGGGCTCAACCGGCGAGTGGTGTTCGGGCTGGGGCTCAACCCACGACCCCGAGGACGAGGACGCGGGACCATCCCACTCGAACTCGTCAGCGTCATCTCCACCTCCTCCATCTCATCGCCATCGCTATCCGGGACAGCGATCGACGCAGGGCTCAACGCGCGGAGCGGGGTGACGGGCGTGCGGACGCCGTCGAGGCCGCTGAACGCGCTGTCCCCGCCCCCGCTGGCGCCGATCCCCCCGCCCCCGGAATCGCGCCACGACCTGACCTCGTCCGCACTCAGGACCTTGGCGCCGCCCTCTGGGAAATCGGCGGGTTTGCGCTCGAGGGCGCGGCGCCCCGCGTGGAGGAGCCCGTCTAGTATGACTTTGATGCGTTTGTAGACCTCGTCGCCGTCGTCTGCGTCTTCGTCGGGGGAGTCGTCGGAGGAGAGGTCGGAGGCCGGGGAGGAGGAGGAGGAGGCCGCGAGCGGGGAGGTGACGGCGCGGTAGGCCTTTGGTGGGAGTATGAGGCGGGATTCGCGGAGCTTGCGGCGCAGCTCCCTGATCTCCTTTGCCTGTTTGTGTTTGGCGCTTTCGAGGGAGGCGTTGATGGCGAGGAGGGAGCGGTTGGTTATCTCTAGGTCGGCGATCTGTGGATGTGGTTGGGATTGTGTAGTTTATAAAGGTTGATGACGCACCTTGCGATTGGACTTGGCCTGGGCCTTGACCTTTTTCGCGTCTGTCTCGTCGCGCTCGCCGGCGTCTGTCTCCGTACCGGTTGTTTCTTGGTCGTCGGTGGCATCCTCTCTGGGAAGGGCACCGTTCTTCTCGGTATACGAGAGGAGACTGTCGAGTGTGGAGCGGAGCCTCTCATCAGGAGTGACGTGCGACGAGACGGCGCTGGTACTCGGGCTTCCTGGGAAGCTGGTGCTTGCACCGTCAGCGGATTCGAGGCGGGAGAGGGATGAGCGGGAGGAAAAGGAGATGGTGGATGCGGGAGGAGAGTTTGCTGGGAGTGGGATGAAAGCAGGGTCGACGCGTGCAGTGGGGTTGCGGGCGGGGCGTGCGGGGGCGTAGCGGTGGGGATTGGCGGCGGGGGTGGCGGTTGTGATTGGGTAAGCGGTGGGAGGTGGGACATTGGAGATGGAGGTGGAACGGATGCGTGGGGGAGCATTTGCGAGGCGGGAGACTTTGGATTTGACACGGACAGAGGGAGACGGCGAGTAGCGGCCGGAGGGAGACGGCGAATAGCGGCCGTCATTGTCAGCAGCGTCCTGGGGGGCGAACGAGGAAAAGGAGACGGCGTGGTGCAGCGGGGCAGCGGCAGACGACGACGAGGATGTGAGTGCGCGGGCACGGAGGTCGTGGGCGCGGCCGATGTCGGACGACGACGAGGTCAGTGCGCGGGCGCGGGCTCGGCTGTCGGGCTTGGCGGCGACGGTGCTGCGTGCTTTGGGCTGGAACGTCGGGGAGAGCGTGCCGCGGACCCGGGGCGGCGGTTTGGCCGGCGATGGCGGTCTGGTGCGCACCGTCACCGTGGAGATCGAGTTGACCTTGGCCTTGGGCCGCGGGGCAGTCTTCGTCGGCGACGGCGGGCGCACCGGGCGGGACGGCGACGGCGACGGCGACGGCGATGGCGACGGCGACGGCTGGAGGTGCAGGTTGACGCGGGCGACTTTGCGTTTCAGAGTTGGCTCAGCCATGGAGGTTGCACATCAATCCAATCCAATTTCATTACATTCTACGTTTACGCGGCAGACCCCGATCGCTTGACCAACACATCCTCCACCACCTTTTCAATCAGCGCACGGATCCCGCTCTCCCCGCTGCCCCCCAGCGCTGCAACCACGCCCTTCTCGACATACTTGCCCACCATGTCCGCCTCAATGTTCACCTTGCTCCCCAGCCCCTTCCTGCTCACCGTGATCTTCTGCTGCGTGTGCTGGATCAGCATCACTTCAAACGTCCGCGTCGCATCGTCCACCGCCGTCAGTGTCAGCGACGCCCCGTCAATCGTCACGTAGCCCTTGGGGATCAGGTACGGCAGCAGCGACGGCCGCGCTGGCGTCGCCTCTGCCAGCTCAAACTTGACCCGCAGCGAATCCCCGTCCGCCACACGCTCCACGATCGTGGCAGTCGTATCCACATGAGCCTTGGACCGCGTTAGTTCCCAGTACACTTCACACAACGTGACCCCGACCCACCTGAACAAAATGTCCTCCAAACCTAACATGCGCCGCCATCGCCCTCTCCAAATTCACATGCTCCCCTACTTTGCGTTCCCCTGCCAGTGCCCGCAATCAGTCATCATACTTCCCGTTATCCCGCTGACACCCACATACCTAGATCCGTCCTCTCCAGCGTCTCATTCGCCAACCACACCTTGAACCACCCCCCGTTCTCCGTGCTGTCAAATTCAGTCACTGTAAGACACGCCCCATTCACCGCTATCGAGTCGCCGATGTGGCAGTCCCCGAGAATCGCTGCGCTGTCTGCGACCGTCAGTGTGGCCCCGCCGGCGTCTACGACGATGGCCGACACGGTGCCGAGGTGCTCGATCTGCCCAGCGAGGTTAGTACTCGAAAGTGCCAGAACGTGGGTGAGCGTACAAGTCCAGTGAACATGGTGGTTGTGGATGTGGAGGATTGCAGAGCGATGATGATGATAAAGTCAGTCAGTTTGCCAGTCAGCACTGTCAGCGACATGACAGGACGCGACGTCCTAATTAGGTACGTGATAAGATCTTCGGCCGATCACCGAAGTGGAACTGAGTGGTGTAACTCATCGGTCGTATGTAAATGACTTGGAGTGCATCCGATTCCTTCACGTATTGTCCTATGCATGAGGACATCCATGATTGTGGTGCGCCGCTGACAGTGATAGATTATGATATCTCAAAACGCCTCCATGGAAGCACAATCAGCCTGTGTCCTGCAGTCTAATGGGATCAGGCCATGGAGACAAGTTATTTTGGGCGATTGAGGCCACTGGCGGGACGACGTTCAGTATGCATTTTATACCAGAAGGACGCAAAAACAATTCCTACACTCCTAGGACTCACCCACGCCCCGTGGGACTGGTATATTACATTTAGTACAACTACTGACATCTTCTTGTCGATGACAACTGCCGTTCACATACATCGTCGCAACGCTTTCTATAGCTTGTCTTCAAGCAGTGCTCTCCTGCTTCAACAACCACTCAATCCCCTCCACCGCCAACCGATGGTCCTCCGCCTGCACAAGCCCACTAACCACCACAGCCGCCACCACGCCCTCAACGCCCCTCACCCTGATCGGGAACCCTCCCCCATGGCACGCATACTCCTTGTCATCCACCGGCAGCGCCTCGCTCACCCGGTCGCCCTTCAGGCCCTTCGCCCGCATCCTCTCCCCCAGGTGCAAGCTCGACACCCCGAACCGGAACACCGCCGCCGCCTTCCGCGCAAGCCACGTCTCCGAGTCGGCCACCGCCGGCGACGTGGTCACCGTGCTGAACAGGATTTGCCCCGTCGCGAGCGTGATGCGGATCGCGACGCGTCGGGTACGCCGCGAGGGTTTGCTCGCGGATGTGGATGCCTAGGGTGAAGGCATCGGCGCAGGTAAAGTGAGCCAAGACGAGGGTTTGCTCCTGCGCAGCGAGGGATTCCAGTGTGGTGGACATCGTGAGGAGTAGATTAGATATCTCTTGATCAACGGTCACTCACAGCCTGGCATCAATCGGAGTTGAACTTTGAATTTCTTCAGATGGCCAACACCGTACCCCCCAAGGCCAAGCCCGTGCACACCATACCTCCCAATCCCATTGCAAACCGCACTCTGGCTCAATCCTACGCAGGTATGGTTCCCCAACCCCATTGTTCCACCCAACTCTGACCCACTTTTGCGTTTTAGCCCTCCCAGCACGCACGCGTCTCTACTTTTCCCTCGGCGTCTGTGCCGTTGCATTAGCAGGCATCGTGGTATCTGACAAGCTAGAGGAAAATATCCCGGCCAAGCCCGCTCAAGCTCAATAAAAAAAAACTTCACGGACCGGCATGGGAGAGATTAACGAACGTATGTGGGGCTAGAAATACTGTACATGTGTGCCGTGGGATACTGATGTCCCATGGTTTCTGAATAGTGATGAGGGCGAGAGAGATATTATCGGTAATCCGGTGCACAGTGTGATGAAGAGATGACACAAAAAAAATCATATCAAGCGTACCCAAGTGGCGAGCGAGCGTTCCCGCTGGGACGGCGCGAAACCGGCGCGAGTGGGTGGGGTTCAGACCCAAGCATATACACCGGCTGCGGCGGCGCCATCATCTCCCTCTGCGACGTGAACGGGTTCTGCAACCCCATTCCCAGCCCACTGCCACTGCGCCCTCCCGCGCCCATCCCCGCCAGCCCTGCACCGCACCCACCCTCGCCCGGCATCCCCAGCGCCTCCCTCTTGATATCCTCCAGACTCGCCGCCGTCGGCGCCCCATACCTCTTCGCGGGGACAAGCGCGGCCGCCTCGTCCTCAGGGACCTTGTACTCCCAACACCGCTTCTCCCAGTCCGGCACCATGTCCTCCTTCCCGCGGCTATGCCGGCGCCGCCGGCACACGAGCGCACACACGAAGCCCCACCACGCGTCGAAGAATACGACGAGCAGGATCGCAGCCGCGACGAAGGTGATGCAGATCACGACGAGCCCGATGACTTTCCACTGCGCCGCTTCGGACTTGGGCGCCATCCGCGTCGCTTCGGTAGCGTGCTTGTCCGTGGGCGCCGGCGCGCTCGGCGTGGGTGTCGGATCCACGATGCTAGCGGCGGGGGTCGCTTTGTGCGTGGGTTCGCCTTGGGTGGTGGTGCTGCTGGAGGCGCTGGCCGTGGCCGTGCTGATATCGCTGGTCCCCGTTGAGGTGGGGCCGTCGGTGCGGGTCGTCAAGCTGAGGATCCCGCCCAAGGTGAATGTGGTACCATCGCGCCAGGAGGAGTACGCCTCGTACGTGTAGCCCCCGCGCCCGCTGGGCGAGTTGAAGAGGATCTCGTCTTCGAGGAAGTCGGCGAGGTCGCCGCGCCGTGCGAGGAGACCAAGAGCGCTGCGGCCGTCGTGGAGGGTGTTGAGCGGCTGCGAGTGCGCGTGCACGACGAGGAAGGTGCAGATCAGGATCAGACCACAGCGCGACATGCTTGGGCGTGGTGCGGGATAATTCGCGTTGTGGGTGCCGGTGTTGAGTGACTTGGGCGAGTGCGTCGCGGTTGGGTCGCGCTGCTCCATCGCGATCACGTGGAACGATTCTGAACAGGACAGGGCACGATACGATGACACTGTAAACCAACTTCTGGTAATCATTACATCTAAATTCCTCCAGAGTCGTCCAGTACCGACGCTAAAAGAGCCCAATCCGCACTTTTGCGGCACATCTCCCTGAACGGTCCACCCACAGTCCCCATCAACTCCTTGGGAGGCCCAAACTCTACAATTTCTCCACCATCCAACACGAGGACCCTATCATAATCCATGATCGTCTTTAGGCGGTGCGCGATCGTGATGACAATCGCGTCGGCGAACTCCTCCCTGATGGTTTTCTGAATCTGGTCATCAAGTTCAGCGTCGACCTGCGACGTCGCCTCGTCCATGATGATGATATTCGTGCGCCTCAAGATCGCGCGCGCGATCGCCACAAGCTGCTTCTCGCCAGCGCTCAGTGAGCCTGGGCCAATCGGCATGTCGAGAGCCGTAACCTGAGCGCCGGTAGGCTTGTGGTTCAGTGGCGACGTGAGATGGCAGCGCCGTAAGACGTCAAGGCATTCCTCTTCCGTGTGTTCGTCGAGGGGGTCGAGGTTGCTCTTGATCGTGCCGGAGAAGAGGGAGACATCTTGCGAGATGATCGTCTACGGTGGCTCGGTAAGCAATCAAGAGTGGTAAAATCCAACTGTGGGCGTACGATACGTCTTCGGAGGTCTTCCAAACCTAGTGTGGAGACATCTATACCGTCGATACTGCGAGACGCTTCACTTGAGGTGCTCGGCTTGAAGATAAGAAGATACACACATTATGCTTCCAGCAGCCGGTTCAACCATTCGAAGGAGGGATAGAGCCAGTGTGGATTTGCCTGCAGAAATATCAGTCGCTTGCCGAATCCAGTAGTACCCTGCCATGCCTGATCCCGTTCTACCGACCTACCCAAAGGTGACATATCAAGTTCTGTTCGAAGATACGTGAACAAGAAAGAGGACGCACCACCCCGATCTTCTCGGACGGCTTGACTGTGAACGAAACATCCCGGAGGACAGGTGGCAAGTGGGGTGCATACCGGACAACCAAGTTTTCGATGTCAATGCCACCAGTGTTTGAAGGCCAGTATGCTGGTGGGCGGTTCTTTTCAATGACTGCGGGCGCTTCCTGTGGAACTTCGAGGTACTCGACGACACGCTCGACACTATTGAAGTCCAGCTCGAGTTGCGCCGCCACCCTACCCCAACCGACGTTAATGACGAAAGAATCTCACGAACGCCTATGGGTAGATTTAACGCACCTGACCAGCTGTCGGCTGGCCTCTGCAAATATTCCGGCTTGGACAATTACAATGGCAGTTGAGCCGTTTGTCACGCCTTTCCAAAGTGCGAACATGGTTGCCGCGAACACGACGACAGAACCAAGACCTGAATGATATTAAGGTAAATCGGTTTTTAAGGACTAGGAGATGATACTCACAATCATATCTCCAACGAAGCCAGCCGTTCACCAACCACTGGGCATGTTATCAGAGGAGGTCAACCGCGAAAAAGAAACGAAACTCACATAGGCGTGATCAAATGATTGGAACTTATCAACCTTAGCATAAAAGCTATTCTGGTATCTATTTTCCATCCCAAAAGCTCGTATGTGAGCAATACCCCTCAGTAGCTCATCATAGCCAGCAAAGGCCGGGGAAAGCGACACCGACTCCAGTCTTCTTAGGTCGCGGGAAGCCTGGATATATGGTGGCGCCAGCCGAACATAGAGCCATGCAATGAATAATGCAAAGGGCGCAAACGTAGGCACGACGACGAGAATGACTGTGAACGATGCGACGAAGTTGAAGATCCCTGAGATGCAGCTCCGCGCAGAGTTCATGAGCGCCCCGTCGATGGTGTTAATATCCGTCGTGAAGCGATTCAGGATGCGGCCAATGGGTGTGATGTCGAAGAATCGCGTGGGGGCGCGTGCAAGGCGTTTGAGAAGTGAAATGAAGAGAGAGCGGGAAGCTTGGAGGCTCGCGTAGTACCCGAGAGCGATGTAAAATAGGACAGAGAAGGCGCCGGTTAGGGAGATGTAGAAGTAGACCATCAGCCAGGGGGTTACGTTGACGTCGGGGGATGGAAAATTGGTCCAAGGGTACGCCGATAGGGCTGAGGCGAGAACAGATGGCACCTCAGATTGGTATGCCTCGCCCCAACGCGCGAGGAAGACCTGTAAAATGTTGGAGTGACGTCAGGAAAGTTTGAGGGAAGAGCCTCACTTGGTTTGCGATGTTAATGAAGCGAATGAGGAGCATAAGTGTAATCGTCAATGCCCAAGGCACGATCCCAGCAGCGCGAATATAAGTCAGGTAAGTCTTCAGTGGGACGCGTCCTTCTGCTCGCGCTTCAACTTCAATGAGCTTGCCATTTCCGGGCGCTTGATTGGCTGGTTTTGTGGGAAAATCCTTCAAGGCATCGGCTTCGTTTTCCGGGGTGTGTGGTACATGCGCGTCGATTAATGGCTCATCTTCGTCACGGTCTTCGACAGCGGCCTTTAGGAGATCCAGATCCTCGAGTCCTTGAACGGATCCTTGGCGAAGGATATTTCCGTTGGAAAGTTCAATGAGGTAGGACGCCGCTGGGAGGCAGAGGCTGACGTGGTGGGTGACCAGAATGATGGTGCGGTTACGAGCCAAATCACTGGTGAGGCACTTCTTCAAAAGATGCTGGGCGGTGTGCATGTCAACTGCAGCCAAACTGAATGGTTATTTTAGGCTCAGGTCAACAAGAGCTTGGACGGTAAAACTCACGGGTCATCGAGCAGTATGCACTAACTGTCCGTCAGACTCGGAGTTGTATAGCAAAGGTAGAATAATTACCTCAGCAGCAGAGTATATGGCACGGGCCAGTGCAACTCTTGCTCTCTGTCCTCCAGACAACGTGATACCCTTTTCGCCAATTTCTACTTACCGTAAGTGTGGTGTGGCGCACAGTAACAAGGCTGAGACCGACCTGTTTGATCCCCGGCATCGAACATTTCCAAGTCTTTCATCAGCGCGCATGCTTCTACAACTGCCTGGTAACGCTCCTCGTTGAAGCCGTACTGAGAGCCGAAGATGATGTTTTCCCGGATGGTCGCATGCTCAAGCCCTTGAGCGTCGGTCAGCGAAGGTAGTATGGGGTGCAAAAGTGGCAACCTACATGGGTTCTGTCCGCAGTATGCTACCCTATGATTCACCTTGTTCAACCTGACGCTACCAGCCATACACTGCATCTCTACAAGGCGCGTTATGAGAGGATGACCCTTTTACATTAGACTATCACTTACCTCCGAGCAAAGCTGCTAACAACGCACTCTTACCGGAACCCGTGGAGCCTGTAACAAGTGTCAACTTTCCCACTGGGAACTTGATGTCCAGCGGTCCGAGTACAAAGCGAGCGGGAGTAGGCAATGACTTGGGCAGAGATGGCCACTCAAACGCTGCTGAGGAAAATCCGATTGTAGAATCATCATCATTGGAGGCCGTTAATGTGGAGGCCCATTTAGGAACTTCGCTCTCATTCAGGAAACCCTCGATACGTTGCATCGAAACATAAGCTGTTTGCATTTAGCCTGCTAGCCTGCCTTCTGAGGATGCTCAAGACTTTTGCTCACCATGCAGCATGGCGAATATTTGGCCTGGAAGAGCCGTCATTGGTTGCTGAAGCTGTGAGAATAAAGCGATCGATGTGAAAGCTTTTGACACTGTCAGACGCTCCCCTGCAATGAAAGTGTAGCAAAAAAAGGAAGTGAGAGCAGTCGCCGAAGGCATCCACGTCCTAGAAAATGTGAATAGTAGGTTACCCAAGCATTCCGATTATTCTGACACACCATATAAATGAAATGAGAGTGTCAACGATGTTTTCCTTCACCCGCCATCGAAGCTCAGCTTCTCGAGCACTCTCGGCCTTTCCTGACCAGTAATACTCTGAAGAACCACCTTCATGAGGAAATTTAGCCACACAAGAGCAGTTTGCCACTCACCCCAGCCGTAAAACTTCAAGAACCGGATATTCTGAAGGAGCTCGTTGACAACATTCATTCTGGTATCTTTTGCTTTCCATGACGCCCTTGTTATCTGTTCAGCAAGATATCAGACCAGCCATAGCACTGGAAGAAATAGGCGCTGACCGAGATATTGTACGTGGCCAATGGGTAGTTCACGATATACGCTAAAATGATAACAACGACTCCTGACAAGGCACTCCATCCCAGGATTCTGCGAGGCCGTGAAACTTAGTGATGACATATTATTAGGAAGAACTTACTTGTATAAAAACACCAACGCGATCGTTAAACGAACTGGGGACGAGAACAGCCCTGAAAATTCCCAGAATCTATGCGAGACAGCGTAGGCGTCGCCTCTATCAAGACCAAATCAAAAGACAATATATTAATGAGATTGTGAACTCCACAACGATATGATATACGTACTGCATGAGATTGACGATCTTGCCAAGATCTGCACTTTTCTGGTCGTCTCCCTCTTCACTTACATGACCAGTGATGTCTTGCCGCGTCAACGATTTGTAGTGCAAAGAGCAGAATAGCTGGCCACGAGTGCGTTCGTAGCATCGTCGGGTGTGCCAGTTTTGGAATAGATTGGCCTGGGCAAATGAAAGATGTGCCAGAAAGGTGACGAGAGCCCAGAAATACGCGGTAGTTACCGCGTCAGGGTCGTCTGTGGTCAGTGTGGCCAGGATTTCCTTGAGGGCATACGGAGGGACAAAACCTTGGGTACATAGTACGTAAGTCAAGGGTGGAGATTTAGTCAGGACGGCACTACCAACAACGGCGCCCCAGAGTTCTAGGGTGATATCAATAATCAGGTCGAGAGAGTTCGAAACAAGGAGGAATCGGAGCAATGAATGGGTAGGGTGGCTGTCAATGAATGACTAAGTGTAAAAACAATGCCTCAAGAGGCAGAAGCTTACAGTGCTCTATACTCCAGACATTTGTTGAAGATATTTTTGTGCAGAAAGAATGGAGACAAAGTCCATACATCGGTGTCATTCAGTGTTCGTTTCATGGCAAGGTCAAAGAGCGGTTGCACGAATGAAAATGTAGACCACGTCCAGAGGGTAACATCATCTTCTGGACATGAAAGTCTATTGGATGGTGCCTAAATAGGTTGGAGTTGAGCAAAAATGCAACAGACGAAGCAAAGACATGCATCTTTCGATCCTGCTATATTCGGGGCGATCCTTACGACCTGAAGTGGTAGGCCACCTGCTACCCAAACGAAGATTCCCGGAATGACCATGCTGAATAGGTCAAAGGCCAGTTTGCTTCTCGATGCATCATTCGCAGCAGAATCGAAGCTGAACTCGACGAAGAAGAAGAGGAATTGAGCACAAGCGAAGCAGATCAAAGTGTACGGCGCTGTGGATGGGGGTTTGACGGTTGTCCTGAGAGATACATATGTCTGTTAAACAGAGTTTTCTTCAGAGAAGAATGCTCGTCCTGGCAGCGAAATGAAAACGCACCCAAGAAAATACTGCAACAAAGGCTTTCAAGGCATAACTCGCATCTCTCAGGATCACACCAAAGACCAAGCAAGCAAGCCAAACAGCCGATGCGAGGAATGCAAGCGCACTCAGAATGCGAGTCCTCAGCACGAAACGCCCGGTGCGCTCCTTGACGGAGTAGGCAGGATCCATAATGTCCTCGTCTGTAAGAAAATTTCGGAAGGGGGCCCAGAGACGATTGAACCAGCTTCTAAGAGGATGTTTTGGCATTCTGGGAATGACTCTCGCGACGTCGCCGGCGACGGAGATGATGATGAAGCTGCTGGGTAGCAAAGTACCTAGAACCAGCGCACGGTAGTGTGGTGACATCCATGGCTCAGTGTGGATCATAGGTGTGAGCGCTGTGGCGAGACCGCTAGACTAGAGCAAGCGTCAGCGATTCAAGGGTCGTAGATGTTGCGGCTGATATTGGCTGATATTGCGACGTGGTTGACGTGGCGATTGGTGGGCATTCTCATCCGCACTTCATTCGCACCTCTTCAATGGCGTTCGACTCAAACTTTTCTCGGCTATTGTGGAAATATGTACAACAAAGGCAGGTTGAAGGTCGGTTCAAAGAGAAACTGAGCAATGGGGTGAAGTTAGGAAAACCACGTGTATTACGCTCTCATCGCCCGTATGACATTGAATAGGTACAAATCGGACTAATAAGAAACCACCAGCACAGAAATAAGAACCGACTAGAACAACAGAAGAAGAAGACTTATGGTAGGCGTCTGTGGGTGTATGCCTATACAATATGGCATTGGCCAGGCCAGAATGACCGCGTGACAGTCACGTCGATGTAAGCGTCGCTCAAGCATCCAGGGACCGGAGCACTGTCATAATCCGCAACCGACGCTGTTGAAGACTTACAAGCTGGTGCTCTTGCACGTCTCATCCACTCTTATCGTTCACCAATGTCATCCAGAGAACCGCTATGGTTCTGTCACGAAGTGCGCTCTTCCTCAGGATCTTGTCAAATATACTGACTGGCATCGCGCAGTGCCATGCAGAGATGAGGCCCCTGATGGTACGCCTTACGCCCATCTTGCCTTTGAGCGCAGCAATCGCCTAACTCTCATCAGGCGCCGGATCCAGTTTGTGCGTCATGTCGAGGAAGTTTCGTTGAGAAAGTGAGCACCGAACTCATACGCAGGTCTCAGGTCTGCTGAACGTCTGTCATATCCCAGATGGAGGATCCTGCCGACGATCCACGAGAATTTGCGCAGTCTGATCCTGGGGACATGGGTGGGGAAGGAATGCCGCCTGGAATAGACAATTTTCTGTGTTCGTCCGATCCTTGATGCCGCGCCAATTGTTTCTCATATCTATTGCAGTGGCTTTACAGACGCTGATGGACCGCGGAATGACTCAAGAAGGGAGAACACAAGCAGTACGTGGCGGATTGGACGGTGGGACTTCCGTACGTTGAGTCCAGATCTCAGCGTCGCCACAATACTTAACGCATTCGCAATCTGCTAGGGCAATAGATTTACATTTGAAATACGCCGAGGCTCTGGACAACCATCAAGCACAACGCTCCGCTCTGGGAACGGAGCATCAGGTGAACCACTGACCATGAACGAGTAGGTCATTCGTCTGTTTAATGGTAATGGTTCTCTAACTTCTTCTAGATTCCTTCGAAGAGGCCCAGATACCGCTGGTACCACTGGCGGTGGTGCGGGAGGCATCACAGGGCCATTGATGGCCCAGTATCTCATGGCTCTGCTTGGCCATCGAGATCCTCTTAACACATTCCTTGGGGGAGATCCAGCAACGCCAGGCAGGATGGGCGACTATGTCTTTAATCAAGAAGGTAAGATACATTTCTCTTCACAGAGATCTTTTTGTAATGCTTCGACAGCTTTGGACCAAATCATAACACAATTAATGGATAATTCCAATACGCATAGACCCGTTCCTGCGACAGAAGAAATTATTTCCAACCTGCCACGGGAAGTCCTTGAACAAAATTGTATGCAGTATCATATCTCATTCGGAATATCTTGGACAATTTCGCTGACATTTCACGCCAGCACCAATGCTGGAAAGAGATTGTGCTGTATGCAAGGAACAATTTAAACTGGACACAGAAGATCCAGACGAGCAGATCGTCGTGACTTTGCCATGCAAGCACCCATTCCACGAGCCCTGTATTCTTCCGTGGTTAAAATCCAGCGGTACATGTCCGGTGTGCAGGTGCGTCAACTAAACCGCATGTCTGCTGAAGCTAATCTATACGTCAACAAAGACACGCTCTCGTACCACAGCCAGAGCACCACCCTCCAATACGCCCAGACCCCAGCTCAGGTGACAGCAGCCGTCCAACAAGCCCATCCTCCGGAAACCGAAATCGATCTCCTCGCCGAGATGGTGGTCCGGATGCTGCCACAGGCTTCTTACAGTCTCTGTTTGGAGGCATCGTGGGCGGTGGAAGTAACAATGCGTCCCCGTCATCATCACGACACGCCCGTTCGAATTCAGATCCGGCGGCTTCACGATCACAAGCATCACAGCAAGGTCAGGGGAATGGAAACTTCCCCGGTAGTTGGAGTGAAGATCTGGACTGATCAGCACACGTCTCCAGAACCATCAATTCACGAAGTAATCTCCTCTGTTGTAGCCATCCAATCAGTAGAGCCGGTCATATATATTTCCCTCGTAGGGGTACTCTGTACGGTAGTTAAATTGTTATCAATTCGTTATTGTGGTCATGTACTTAGGGTGTTGTCGGGGTGTCAACACATCGCGTTGTGCTTTCAACCTTTCCATCCGTTTATCAGTTTTGGGTATTACAAAAGGTTTCTAAAGCCGTGGCCTGCAAAAACGCGTGATGTCCATGCTAAAAAAGCGTTCGTCGCGCGTCATCTTGGTCATGGATGTGGCGCCTGGTCGGGATTGGGCTGTGTCTGTCCTGATAATGGGTTTGCAAGGTTGTTTAACACCTCCTCGGCCTTTCGTCTCCTCTTCTCCTCGTTATCGAGAGCCCGTTCCGCTTCTCTCCTCCTCTTCGACTCGTCTTCCAACATTCCTTCCATCGTCCGCAGGGCAGCTCGAGTTCTTGACGCTTCCGCCTGGGCGTTAACAAGCTGCTCGGAAAGTCGTAGGGAGAGTGAGACTGCTTCCGAAGATTGGCGCCGAAGACTTGTAAGCTCAGCTTGCAATGTATCGATATCTGTGCTCGCGCCATTCCGCAGGGAGGAAAAGGGAGGCAGGGAATATTGTTGGGAAGACCTGGATGGCGCACTCAAACCGACCAGAGAATCACGCCGATCCATTGGATGAATGACTTCCTCCTCGCTCTCACAGTCGTTCTCCGAGTCACAATCTTCTTCGTACTCGTGCTTATCGACTCCGTGATGTCCACCTCCTTGTTGTCCATGTGTTGAAGTAGACGCTATCAGCCGGTCATCATCATCGTCGTCGTCGTCGTGGTACGGCTCAAATCTTTGTAGCTCATCCAGTTCGGCAGTTGGCAGGATCTTTCGTGGCCTTCCCCTCTTTTTTGGTGGAAGAGGCGATCCATCCTCAGGTTCCTTATCCTTGCGCCCCCGTTTTCGTGGCCTCTTCGTTCCAGGAGGTGCAGTCAAGTTCACTGTCCAGTATGAACCAAAGCCTGGGTCGGTGACGGGTCGTGGTTGGCGTTCGAATAATCTGTTCAGCGATAGATGATGTCGTACGGATTGCTGTGGAAAACATTTTGAAACCTGGCAGATATGGAGCGGACGGAATGAACACACCTTCCATGTTGGTCCAGCAGTTTTGTAGTATGCGTACTTAGCCTCCATTGCCGCGTATATCTCGCGAATCGTAAGGCGCTTCCGTGGACTTCCAAGAATGGCGCAACGAAGAATAACAGGAAGAGTATGCTGAGGTCGGCCATCAGCATCTGGTAAACATGCCAGACTATCAGGGCAGTCTGGATGAAACTCGTGGTCCTTGGGAGTCGGATCCTCCATACGCTCTACACGTTCGACCACCAGACTCTCACTTGCATCGGACAGGGATGTCCCCGGGGAAGATGGCATTTCACTGTTCGAGGCCTGATCCATATTCACGATGAGCCTGTGTTTTCGAACAGTTTAACATAACGGCGAGGTGGAGGGCAGTATACACACTTGACGCTTCTCCGCCGCCCCTCCTCTGGATTCAAGATTTTGCAAAGACTGGACATCATGTGAGTTAAAAGCAGACGAACAGCCCATTGTTCGTCGAGTTTGACCAGATTTTGAAATTCCGATTACCTAAGATGACGATCGACGTCTTTCTCGAAATGGAACAACGGACTGAGTTCGTCGTGCCAATTAAAGGAGATCGTACTATGGTACATTATAATATAGTAAGTGAACAGCCAGTGAAATACAAGGAAACTAAAGGCCATAGCGATCAAAGTCATACGTATATGTAGCCTCGGGAACTGGGACAGGAACGGAATTCCATTCACTGCTTGAGGTCATGAGAAGGTTGGAATTAGATGCCAACCCGTTTCTCGACGCATAACCAAAAGACGCCGGCGAGAGAGGATGTGACGCTACTGGGGTCGTCTCATTTGACTGAGGCCACCATTCGTACCCAGGATAGTACGAGGTTGATGGCTCGATACCTGGAATGTGAAGGCCCAGCATGTGGGCCATAATTCGTGTACCGATCTCCTGCACTCCGTTCTCCCCACCATCCCTATCGGGCGTTTGCTCAGGTGCCGGACCTCTGAAGGCTTCCCGTTGAAGGTAGTCGGAGCTTTTCTCCTGGCCAAAAGCAGCGTGTGCTGGTCTCTTTTGTCTATCTGGAAGATGGATTTGAGGTGGTATGTTCTCCGAACCCATTTTCACGCCGTTTAGCAGTTCCCATGCACGAGAGGCGCTTGGCCAGACCACCTGGGTTCACCTAAGACTTGTAATCGAAGAGACGTGTGTTTGACGCACCTCCATGTCTTTCAACGCTGCCATACACTGCTGGAAACCAAGAGACGCCTGGAGATTAGAAGGCCGGAGGGTCACTAAAAAAGCGGACGTCAATCGCAGCTAGAAATAGCATCACTTTGCGATCATCGTACATGTCAAAATGTGCATTATTCTGTGAGTATAACGTTAGATGCGATACAGTCGGCTGAAGCAACTGACGCTCACGCTGCGGTTAGAAGATAGGATGTGAGGAGCGAAGGGCTCCTTTTCAACGTAAACGTCTCTCGGTAGACGGTCACTGGAAAAAAGTCAGTACTGGGCTGAGTCAGGGCATACAATTTACCTATTGCGCTGACATGCGTAGCAGCGCCTTGCGCCAAGTCAAATGCCTTGAACTCAAGCGCGTTGCGCGACGTAAATTCGGCGCTGGTGGCGATTTTAGTCTAGCTCGCATCGAGGGTCAGTATCGCTCACCCTTTCCAATTCGGTATGCTAAAGGAGTGTCAGCACTTGTTGGAAAGCAAGATTTTCATAGACGTACAAAGCCCTGTGGAGCAGAAGAACAGTACCCCAGTATCTGATATGAAGGAAGAGAACATGAGGCGGAGGAACGGCTCTTCTGCTAGATGTCTCGTATCGAAGCCCATCCGGGAGACCGATGTACCATTGATCCAACTGTGATTCCATATCGCTGAACATCGCCCGCCTCGTCGAAGGCGCAATATGCCGAATGGGATATATGTTGGTGATGATGGCGCCAGAGATCAGAGCTGGACAAAAGGTCATTACATTAAATCAGCCAACGAGCTGCGAAAGAAACGTTTACATAGACTTGAAGCTGCGCGGAAACAACTGGTCGTGTGCCCCGGAACTGGAGGGTAGGTGGGGTCTAAGTTTGTACTGCAGATAGGTGGCCACAGAGCCTGATCCTCTTTCTGGATAGGTGGTTAGAAGCATACCATGCCCAAACGTCATCCTTACCTCATTCACAGTTGGAAGAGGCATGTCGAAATCAGCGTCTTTAATCACGGTGGGTCTTCCCATGTACACAGATCCATATCTGCGAACGATTCAACAATGAGATTGTTAACTCGTATCACGACATACCTGTCGGCGATACAACACGCCCACCAAATCTGACAACGGGTTTGAATCTCCATCGGGGAAAAAAGATCATGTCCATGTATTTTCCATGTCGAGGAATTACAGTTGAGTCCAAGATCCATCGCCTAAACAAGGATTCAAAGAGTTGGCCGCGTGGTTTTAAATGGACGTACCATACGAATAGCCATACCGATGAACAGCCAAGCCTGCTCCATCGATCCGATCCCAAATTCACGAAACCCAAGAAGAAGAAGTGACTGGACAGTCGAAGGCCTCGACTCGTGGAAAACCTGGGCTATAAAGCAGACAGTGATATTAGTTTCTAGCGTTGCGCTGGCTGGTAAACTAATGTCTACTCAAAATAGCCCTTGCGCTCTCCAAGTAGTCGCAACCTGCTTCCCACATCTTTCCTCGCTGTGGAGGGGGCGGGTTATCTTCGCAGAACCGAGCCGCGATTGCGAATATGGAAAAGAGTAGCAAGGGTGTGATCTCTTGCGACGGGTCTGGTCGGGGAGATCCAGGAGCGTATTCTGGCGACATCGGTCGCGCACCTGGGAGGCTATTTGACCATGGGGTGTTAGTCATCTCAAGCGGAAAATCAAAGATGACCTGCTTTTGTTTACTATTCGGAGGTTATAATGGATTATATGAAAAGTAATGTTCAACACACACCGGAAGTTGTACTCGGACAAAAATCTGGTTTTGTGAAGAACGGGAAACATGGGATGGACGTAGTTGAAGTAGAGATCTAATAGTCGGTCTTGAACATGTATCGGCGGCAGCGGTATCTTGAAATTGTTTTCTCGTCGAGTTTTCGAAGCAGGCCATACTCTTGCCATTGGCAATCTCCTGAATGCAAATTCGGAATAAAGAACAAGTCACAGGTGGCGGTGGGACGACGAACCAGATTCCGCCCTCGATACGATCGTCGGTGCGAATATTCCTACCAAGCAAATGGAGACCGCTTGCTTTCCCGTGGTAACGAACCTGTAGGTTCGTCAGCTCGTGAACTAATTATATATAATATCATACCTCTTGATTTTCATCCAAAGAAAGCTCTCCAATGCCGTCAGTGGCGTCATTGAACTCTTCCTCTTCTACTATTACACATAAATATCAATATCAAAGGCATCGGAAAGATCCAGAAATCATACCTGTGTCCATGGTGTACATTTCATTCCAGTTGGGATGTGAATGAACATCACCTACGGTGGTTTCAAGCCTCCTCCGTCGCGGAAATCTCGGCCCGTCGTAAGAGGACGAGGAAAGCGGTGTGGACGACGCGAGTTGACTTGAGAGGTTGTCCTGCCATTCCTTCGTAGGAATGACAGAAAGACCATTGTCTGCAGCACCATCAGCAAATGAACTCGATTGACATTGTTTAAAGTGCTTACCCTGGTTGGATGAGACAATTTCGCGAGATACTCTTGACTGCCTCCTCGCACGCGCAGAGTCACGGGATGGCCCTGCGGTACTGCTCTCACTGCTTTTTAGGATAGACGCAAAGAAATCCTCTTTTGTCGCTCCATCAGGCTGATTACGTCGACCAGAAGGACCCTGTGCATGACGACAAAAAACCAATGAGCATCCTGCGAGCAACGGAACAGGAGTAACTAAAGGATGGCGCACGTAGGGACCATTATCTACTCGTCGAATGATTTCTCGGGCTAAGTCGTCTTGCCGCAAGTCGGAGACGACGCCTTGCACTCGGGGATCAGGGCATTGAATAATGGCACCCAACAACGACTCGACCTGGTGCCAGCGTTGTTCTATAGCGTGAATATAGCCCTTCGGAGGCCCGCGTTTATAGCTCGGCCCTAAAATTCATGCTTTAGAACTGCCCAAGTGCATGAATATTGGTGGTACCTAGGAAAGTGCAGGCTAAGAGTGCGTTAGATTACCTTCACAGCGATCGCGCAAGGACATACCTGTTCCGGCCAAAGAACAGCTTTTACAAGGAGCGGATTCCGCTCCTTGGCGTTCACATTTACTTTTCGTTTTCCGACACTGATCACAGGCTGCAACCGAGTTAGCGCCAGAGATGACTGATCCAAGTCGACCTCACCTCTGCTACTCCGTTTCCTGTTCGTCACCTGTGTTTCCTGGCCCCCTTCATCCTCAGAGTGGTCGGAATATTCCATGCTGAAGGTGTAGCGAGGAAATGGAATAGAAGACATGAGTCTATTGGCATTCCAAATCCGCTGTTAAGGCACGTGACATTACGCAACGATTCGGATCGGCGCACTGATCCGATCGGCCCGAATTGCCGGTCGGAATGGACCCGAAGGCTTACTCACGATCGCAAGGGGTCAGAATACTAATGGTGGTGTATTAATGCTACATTTACTTGAGAGGACTGAAAGGAAGTGGTTTGAGAATGTAAGAGTCCATAGATTTGGCTAATTGAGCAGTCTGAAGATAGGGTTCATCATAATTTATTAGGAAACGGGGCGATGTCACGAACCTTTGACACTGTTTCTGCCCAGCCGTCAACCCGCCACGCCTGCTCGCGAAGCTCCTTGCGCGCTTCCAGGTTCCTGCAAATACTGTCAGGTGTGATGCAAGCACAAACTGTCCTGAACGCACGGATATTGCCACATGTGGTGCACCTGGTGGAGTCGTCCAACCTGGGAGAACCATGCACCAACAGGAGCAGTAAATTTCCGCCTCGCCTCAATCCCTCTTCGCCTAGAAGATATCCATTAAAATTGACGGGATCAGAGTGACAAAGCTACTATGACACACCATGTCGTTTCCCACTCGAGTAGGGTACCTGGCTGAAGAGTATAGGTCCTGAGTTCAAAGATGCCTCCCTGTGCGTGTGGAGGAGCCGAGGGGAAGAATGCGAACTCCTGGTTGAGTTGCGAAGACTTCGAATCCAAAAACGGGAGCATTGCTTTGTACGCCTTGATGTGCTGTTTCGCAATGAGTATCCGAATCACAGCGTGGCTTACGAGTTGAGAGTTTACCTCTGGGGAAGATCTGAGAAGCTGGATAGTCTTGTCATGTCCACCGTAGTTCTCATACTCCAAAATGTGGACGAAAGAGTCCTGTTCGCCGATCACAGTTTCCCAGCTACCCGTCAGTTTCACATGGAGTTTCTCGTCGTCCTTGATACCCAGGTAGTAGGTTTCTCTGCGAGCACCGAGATGAGTAGTTTGTGCATCAAGGATGTGGGTAACATACGCTGCCTTCTTATACTCCTCAGTCTTGTCGGGCTTGACGCGGTGCGCTGTGGGTGCATGTCTTCAGAAGGGTCCACCTCGCGAAACAAAGGAACGTACTCTCAAAGCCATGGATATATTTTCCACGGCCTACGATTCGTGAATGTTGAACAAGTTCCACCTCTCCCTCCTTCTTTGCTTCCGGGGATCCATGCAGGAGTGACTACGGAGTCAGCAAAAGGATTCAATGGGATATAAAGAGTGAGGCATCCAGGCATGGATATAGTACCTTAACGGAGATGGATCGGGTCGACGCTCGCGCCGTGATGAGGGGTTGAACAACGCGACGAGAAAGGGCAGACGACATGAAGTAGGGTGGATAGCACTGGTGTGCGGCCGAAGAGTGGGGAACCGGACCCCACACTTCGTCAGCTTACATAAGTAATCGGATGTGTAGCGGGCGCGTGTGCCTCGCGGATTAATAGATGCACTTGCGACCATCCCATCCATCCAGGGATTGTGTGTTCATGAGTTTATGGAAGACAGAGCACGATGCGTATAAGTATTTACAAGTTCAAGAGGCATCCTAGGCGTAACGGAGAGTGTAGCTATTGCTGGGCGATACAGAGGGAAATTAATCCATTCTGCCCTTCAGCGTGCGTGTGACAACCTTGTCTTTCGTGCTGTTTATACGGAGGTGAATGAGCAACAGATTGGCGAGGATGCCTGCGACTCACATGACATGCACTATAGCGCCCCAACCAGAGTATGCGTCCCGATCGACGGCGTTAAGGAGAGTTTGGGATATCGTTTCAAACAGGTCCTCCGGCTCCAAGTCGGGTTCCCAGAGTCCCTCAGCCACACCGAACAATTTGCTGCTCGCGGTGCCTGCGACAACGAAATCTTTGGCAAAGTTTAGACATCCAATGAGGTCGGTCGCCGCAATAAATGGCTTGACACCGCCGCTTGGTGTCTTGGATAGACCGGCCAGGACAGGTTCGATGAAGTAAGGGCCAAATCGGTGCTCGTAAAGCGTTGAGGACACAAGATGGGCGAAAGTTTCTGGCTCAATCTCCCGCTCTTCCTTGATTGTGTACATATTCACCCTGAAACGGAAGCGTTCACGGCTAGAGGTGAAGCGCATAAGCGTGACGGAGAGATTGTAAAAGTGGTAAAGCGCACAGAGTCGTGACATCCGTTGCAAGACCAGGAAGGCCAAGGTAGATGCGGTCTGTCACTGGGAAGATCTCCAGGCAGGGTTAGCAATAAGGCGTCAACGAGTAACGGTCGGTGTGCACCTTCTGGAAATTCGACGAGATACCCAACGCCTGATTTCCTAGACGGAGATCAGAGGCGATGGCCACGCAATCCTTGCCGACCATGGCGACAACGGAGCCACCGTTATATTCCATTATCGACTAGCAGAACCGTTGGTTAGAAATTCGAAAAAAATACAGATAGGGCTCACCATCTTGTCTGTATGATTGAAGGGTGAATTTAGACAGAGCGCGTCCGATGTAAGTGACGCGTCGCCTCTGTGACCACTGTGTCATGTCACAGCGATCAGTGCGAGTCACTCGCCTTTAAGTTTATGGTTTCGGAGCGGAGCAGGGGCTGGCCGACTGACTCTCTACCACCACTATGGCCCTCAGATTGAGTCCCATTACTGGGCTTTATTTTCGCCAGACTTGTAGGCTGCTTTCGACCCAGGCGACTGGACCTCGCGCACATGCCAAGGTAACCATCTCTAGATGGGCCTGAACGAAATTCAATAGGGACTCCCTAGGCAAAGCTCGTGGAGAAAGACTCTGTGGCCCCCTTTTCTCCTGCGCTGGTCGATTCATTCAACCGCAAGCATGACTATCTTCGCATTTCATTGACGGAGAGATGCAACTTACGATGTAAGCAGTGCTTGAACTGTTACGATAAACACCACCTAAATCCGCAACAGGTTTCTACTGTATGCCCAGCGAGGGTATTGAACTTTCTCCTGATGGCAAGCTCCTAACGAACGACGAGATAATACGCCTGGCGACCCTATTTGTAAAGAGCGGCGTTACCAAGATCCGGCTGACTGGGGGAGAGCCCACAGTGCGGAAAGGGATTAACGAAATCATTAGTGAGCATTTACAGCACTGCCTATCAGCTGATTCGGACAGGGTGCCACTCTGCGCAGCTAGCTTGAATGACTTGCGACAATTCGGATTGAAGTCTATCGGAATGACCTCTAATGGCCTGGCTCTTCATCGGCGTCTCCCGCAGCTTATAGAGAATGGGTTGACCCATTTGAATTTGAGGTACTTCTCACCCTCGACGAGTCGCCACCCATATTTACATTAACAGCTTGGATACCTTGGATCCGTTCAAATTCGAGTTGATAACTCGACGGCGAGGCCACGATGCAGTGTTAAAGGCCCTCAATATCGCTTTGAAATCTTCGCTCCAATCCGTCAAGCTCAATGTTGTAGTGATCAAGGGGTTGAATGACGCGGAGGTGTTTGACTTTGTGGAAATGACGAAGGATGCTCCTCTGTCTGTTCGTTTTATCGAGTTTATGCCGTTCACTGGTGAGTTTCCCATTCCAGTCTATATACCCTTTCAATCTGTCTAGCCGTCTTAGGTAACAAATGGGATAAGAAGAAGATGGTTCCGTCGTCCGAGCTGCTGGAGAAGCTTTCGACCCGTTATCCTAGCGTTCAGCGGGCTCCGGACGAATTAAACGACACTGCGCGATCCTGGAAGATACCAGGCTACGCAGGAAGCTTTGGCTTTATAAGCAGCATGTCTGATCATTTTTGTTCATCATGCAACAGACTTCGCATCACCGCAGACGGGCAGATAAAGGTCCGTTCGCTTGCTGTTTACTTAGCGATTTTAACTCGTTTGGCGTGAAAGGTATGTTTGTTCGACGCGAAGGAGTTATCGCTGCGCGATGAATTGCGCAAAGGCGCCAGTGACGATCAGTTGCTCGACATCATCGGTCGCGCAGTTTTCGGCAAGAAGGAGAAACATGCTGGGATGGACGATATTGACGTTGTGGCAAATCGGCCCATGATTCTGATAGGCGGTTGAGTGTTCCCTCATCTCATGTAGAAGCCATGTCCTTCCTGATGCCGTGGCTCTAATACGCATTGGTTTTCCAGGGCACCCCACACTACGATCTTACTCGAGGAGAGCCCCTGGCAGTCCGCTGTGGCCCGCACCATTGCTTCCCCAAATAAAGCCTCCTATCTTCCGTTCATACATCTCTGCATACCACACCGCCCCTTCGTTAACCCACCTTGATGAAGAGGGCCGTGCCTCGATGGTCGATATCGCAGATAAGCATCCTACCAAAAGGACCGCGACTGCTGTCGGTCGAATCTACATACCTCTCGTCGCGTACGAGCTCGTGACATTAACGTACCCTATCGGAGGTCCTACTGTAGAGCTCTCTGGCGAAACTGAAAAAGTGAAGGCCAAGGCGCGCAGGAAAGGCGACGCGTTAACGGTGGCGCAATTAGCAGCTATCATGGGCGCGAAAAAAACTTCCGATCTGATCCCGCTGTGTCACCCTCTTTCCCTCACGAAAGTTGCAGTTACCCTGACACCTGAGGCCCTGGGTAGGGAGCCTGGTGTTCAGCGATATTGTATCGTGTGCCAGGCTATGGTGTCGACCGAGGGAAAGACGGGGGTGGAGATGGAAGCACTGACGGCGGTGTCTGTTGGGCTTCTTACCGTGTGGGATATGCTCAAGGCTGTTGCCGGACGGGAGATGGAGATTGGAGGCATTGTGGTTTTGCACAAGACGGGGGGTCGGAGTGGTGATTTCAAAAGAGCGATCGGGGAGGATGGACCCAAAGAAATCTCATAGGTCAACAACACGGCAGTCGTCGGCGTTGGCGTTGTACATATATGTATGTAAATCTAAGAGCCCTCGCTTGAAAACATGGTATCCTGAAGTTCCTTGTTTCACGCTTTTCCAGCCTTCACGAGTCCTGCCAACCCCCCAGCGATCTCGCTCTCCACCAACCGAGCCTCTTCGACACCCTATCAATTCCAGATCACTACGAGTACTCACACACAGGTGGTAAAATCATGGCTTACGTCTTTGAGGCGAATGATTGTCGGGATGCCCTCGAGGTGGAAGGGTTCACTCCGAAGAACATTCTTCGCGGGTGCTTTCCATCTAAGATTTCACATTTTCCGTGAATTGATGTGCACCGATGTCCATCCGATCGTGTGCTTACTCTTCCCGTTTACCAACGCGAACAATGAGAGCTGAAGGGGAGTCCTCTGGCCCGAAAGTCTGGTTCACTATGCCCTCCACATCTCGGCAGTCCTGGGACAAGTACGTCGGTGAGTGGACCGCCACTTAAATGGAGGAAGAGATAAGCACAGGACACCAAGATATCCCATTCACGATCGAAGAGTAGAAGATCAGATACTGCTCTGGCACAGCCTTGAGAGCGTGCGGGTCAAGGGGGCCTTCAAAGTTTCGGATAGGCATGTTAGGGGAGGAGTAGCAAGAGAACGTTGTCCCAGTCAGCTCGGACGGCTTATATCGGAGCTCTGACGTGAGCGCGTGATGTACAATCAGACAAACCGCGCAACAACCGCGCAACAACCTCGCAACAATACGCCATCGGAAGTCATAGTGGATGTATACGTAGTACAGAATAGGTGTGTGAATATTGAATATACTATAGTGTCCGTTTTGAAGTAGAAATGGAGCGCATCTCATACCCCAAGTTGCTTCAGCAGAGTTTCCGTGTACTCGAAAAGTTGCTGCTGTCTCCCTTCATCCATAGCGTGCTTCGCCTGGGGTGCTGAAACATTCGGTGGTAGAATGTACGCTCCATGAGACAACTGCGGGTCATCTCGGGGCGCACACGCCGCGAACACTGGCGCGAATGCGCCCTGCTCTTGCGGGTACATTGACTTGTTGAGTAGCCAGACCCAGAAGGACGGAAAGGGAAGTGTGTTTAACGAGTTCACGGCACCGTCCTTGGGTAATTTTCAGCATGAACTCGAAACGAATTTCAAAAGAGAATGGACGACTTACGCTCATGATGGCACCGGGATGAACAAGCACTACCATGACTTTGGAGCCCTCTGCAGTCAGGCGCTTGGCGAGATTATTCGTCCACAAATGGACCGCAAGTTTCGAGTATTCTGTTGAAGTCAATAATTATGAGGAAGGAAGAGAATGTTTGAACGTACTGTATCGCTCTAATGTTGGGACCATACTCCATCGGAATGGATGGTTCCAGGATTCTTTGGAGCCGTAGTCCAGATATGAAACTTTCTGATGACCATCTGAACCAATCTGAGAGATACAAAATAAGCGCATGGTTGCACGATGGAAGAATTTGACTTGCGTTGACTATACGAACATCATCCCCGGTAGCTGCGGTTGATTCGAGGAGGGGCAGCAACGTTCGAGTAAACACGAAGGGGCCTAGGTAGCTGCAAAGTCGGATATTGATATGTTAAATTTGAAAACGGATTATATGGAACGTACTTTACGGCCATACTCTCTGAAACACCGTCAACATTCTTCTGGGGCTTCCCGAGGTCAGTAATCCTGCGCATTTGAGCACTGGGTAGTCAAGAGCAAAAAGGGACAGGATACGGACATTGCAGCGTTATTAACTAACGGTATATAAGTAAGGGGCTGTCTCCAGAAAAGACTAAGGACGCACTCAAGATGTCCAACCTAGATTCCTTCTGCAAAAAAAACTCGGCAGAAGCTTTGGCGTCTCGGGGGTCTTTCAGATCAAGTGAGAGCCAGATGATTTCACCCATGCCGGGCTCACGACCATCCTTCTCAGCACGTTCGATTGCGCCCTTCGCTCGGTTTTCGTTGGAGGATGCCATGTAGACCTATGGCATCACCGTCAGGTGGAGTTGGTTGAGTTTGACATGGAGGCATACCTTGGCTCCCATTCTCGAAAAACATTGTAATGTTGCAAAGCCTATGCCTCCGCTGTTTTGGGTTTATCTTATGTCAACAAGCCTCCAGCATACACAGCGCAACCGTACCTTGACCCTGTGACCAAAACAACTTTTCCCTTCATTGTCGGAAGGTCCCTGACGGGATTGAAGTCTTTCGAGGGAGCGGCACCCATGAAGTCTTGGTATGTAAGGGGAAGGGACTGTCGTGTGTGTGTGCACAGGATTAATAGCCAAGGACAGCTTCAGCTTCAGATGTCGATTCGGCCATCTCGGGTCAAATGTGATTGTTTTTATGCCGTTACTCCGTCTGCATTTCGATCGTCCATGCCAGGCTCTAAGTATTCTTGGTCAGTCCCTTGTTGCAATGGAAACGACCCGGTAGTCTCAATTTTCAAACCCATCCTCTCACCGGTACGGTGGCGGTACCCTCCCAATTTGGGTCCCTCCCCGTGAGAGTCTGGGATACTCTCAGCCCCAAATCAGGACTTACGCGTTCGCCGCCTCTTTTGCTTAGTAAGCATAGTTGCCCTCTCCTTGCTCCTCGTCGCGCGTTGCCTCCACGGCCTCCCGCCATCTTTTCCACCTCTAGCATTTACTCTAATATCAATGGAATATGGTCTACTATGTTTGAACAGTATCCTGCACTTTTTCGGCCGAGCTCACCAACCCAGCACCTTTCTGATGACAAAGACAGGCTCTTGGCATCGCGAATAGGGAACATCAGGTTGTCAGATAGCCCCGGGACTGAGAACGGAAGCAGTAATTATAGCTCATGTCACCTGAAGATCTTTCAGAATAAAAATATTGACTGCACCAGCACTGGGCGACGCACGACCAGGAGCAAGCAACTATGCTTACTAAGCAAAAGAGGTGGCACAAGTCCTGATTTGGGGCTGAGACTCCTGAGAGTATCCCAGACTCTCACGGGGAGGGACCCAAATTGGGAGGGTACCGGTGAGATCAGAGACACTGAGAGGATGGGTATGAGACTAAATTAGCCGAGTCAATATGGGACAATGTAAGTAGATGGATCGGATATATGACTGTGTAGGAGGTGGGTGGGGGAGAAGTGATGTAACTAGGTCGGCTTAGAGGCCGAGCATGCTCCTGTACTGGCTGTGCTGGGTGCGCTGCACAGAAAAATGAATCAGGTCAGTTCACGATTAAGCGCTGCCGATGAGCTACAAACCAATTGCAGAATAGCTGCTCGTTCATTTTCCGGAAACGCGTTAATCTGCTCTGGGGTCATGTTGAAGACCTGCGTCAGCATACCCTACAAACAGAAACGTAAGTCGAAACGCGATACTGGGAATAAATGTCCGGCGACACTCACGCGTGTGGCATCATCGAGGGGTGCCAATTGCGGTGGTGCCTGTGCCACGGGCGGTTGCGTTTGGGGTATCGGTGGCCCCTGCGGCGCAGTCGGCGGGGGCCTGTAGTACGCGGGCATGGCTGGTGGTTGCATAGCTGCAGGGTGAGAAGACGAGTGTTGCTGGTGTTGGTGGTGCGCGAACATCGCTGTTGCGGGTGGCGCTGACATTTGCGACGGAGGCATGTTCTGCATGAGTGACTGTTGATACCCTTGGTGTGGGTTAGCAGGGTATTGCGGTTGTTGTTGGACATGGAGCGGCGGCATGGGTCTTGCGGCCTGTGAAGCAGAGGGCGCAGCCGTGCCTGAGGTGGCGGCCTGCATCCGTTCCAAGATGGCCGAGTCAACAATCTTGTTCATGACAAGCGCCTGGAAGAGGGCGTATGCGAGTTGCGGGTGTGCAACAAGCAACGTTTTTGCTTGGTCGGGATGAGTAAAGACGAACGCCTGAGATGAATCATGCCCATTCAGTATAGTTCCGCAGGCATGCAACAAAAGTTCAGGACCTTCATTTGTGCGAGGACTTCCATGAGCTGACTTGGCTGCATCGTTGCCAGAGTGTTACTGATGTAGTCCAGTGAAGTCGCGCCTTTTGCCACAGGAACTCCAGGTGGAAGTCCCGCGAGGATGGAATTCGGTTCGTGGCTTCGGGCATCACCCTGGTTACCAACTCGCCATTGGGACCGTGGCTCAGAAGGGCCTGGGACGCCCCCGTCAATAAGCTCTCCACGGACTGTAGTTTTTCCCTCGAGGAATGGATCCGAGTCTGCAAGATCGATCCTGAGCGGTCGACCGCCGACATCCGTGTTGTTGAGGTTGCGAACAGCGGACGCAGCAGTTTCGTGGTCTGTCATGGTTTTGGGGGTGCATTGAAGGGGTTCGAGACGAGAAATGTTCGTGTGGCAAGAACGCATGTATTGAGACAATAGAAGGTTAGGTTCGAGGCGCCACGAATGATACGGTTGGTAACGATGATTCGGGGAGATGGTTGCGTTCAGGTGCGCGTGGTTCGGGTCCATGGGTTTGACGATGGATGGGTGTGTGATTGAATTGAAGGGTTTTGAGGTTTCGGGGAAAGGGACAGTAGGCTTCAAGTCAGACAAGAACAATGGCATCGCGCATAGAGATAGATTTATGTACCCGCGAATTCACAAAAGCCGTAGCCTCGGGGCTTCCCTGTATCTCGGTCAAACACTAGTCTGGACAAGGCGTCAAGACTCTTTGAGCTTCCACGCGTTCATCTCCATCGGATGGCCGCAAAAAGCAAATACCTAAAACCAATCACTTGTCCGACGGATTTGAATACATCAATCAGTTGGTCCTCGCCCATGTTATAAGGGACGTTGCCCACTAAAACTGGATCAATGAATAAGCCCTGCAGTCAAGAGAAGTGACGCACCGAACACAACTTTGCTCATTGTGACGGAAATGCAACAAAAACGAATGTATCCAGATGAAACTTGAGAGATACCAGCGAAATGACGACCCGGTTACGGCGGTATATGAGTATCGGATGAGGATGAAGACGCTGTGCCGGAAAACTTTCTCCTGTTGTTCCGCGGGCGAGTCCAGACTCCGTTTCTGAAGTTGCTTAGTTTGACTGGGATTGGCAAACAACGAGATGACAAAGCGGATCGGCCATCGGGCTTCGGCTTTTTTCTGTTCCCTCCCCCCGTGCTTGCTGCACAGTGCGCACGGCACGCATTCTGTTGCTTGGGCCTCTGACACGGAACGCGTAATCTCCTAATCATTCTCCATACACAGCTACTTCATCTTAATCATCCTCCATGCACAGCTTCCTCCAGGAAATTTTATGTCCGCGAGGCCTCACGCCCCGGGCCCCAATGCTGGCATGCTCCGATGCGCACAGCCACCCGTCACCGTCATGACGTCCGTCCTCGTCCATCTCGCCTCTCGCCGATCGGGCTAGCTCTGGCCCAGCTACTAGTACTATCCGGAACGGAAGCCTTCGTCGAACGGACCCATAATGACACGGATCATCATCGATGACTGGACCTAATGACTCGATTCTTTCTGGATTTTACTGGACTTGGGTGAACCGGTAATTGCCGGAGCTCTTGTTATAAATACAGGCTCCCCAGGTGTATACTGTTAATCCTTACACAGGTGTCTCCATTACACTCACTCTTCATCGTACTATTCCCCAAATGAATGTTCGCTCTTCATGGCTCAAAACCCGGTCGAATTCTGCTCCTCTGTCGTCCGAGCATATGCGTATCCGGCGATGCGACTTCGAAAGACTTGTCGACAGAGCAGTTCAACTTCGCATGAAGGCCAAAAAAGCTGCAATAAAGAGGCAGAGGACGCCAGGCCCGTGTACGCCTTCTGCACCAGCTTGTCTTATGCCTCGGTATGTCTCTTTCAATCTCAAGTACGTGATAGCCGAAACTGAAACACACTTCATCCCTTTAGGTTGGGAATCGTCGACGACAAATCCCATAACAGAATACTTGCGCAACTCGAAGTCCCAGACGTTAGCAACGACTCGATGCAGCTCGAGCTCCACGACGATAGACTTACTGTCTCTGGGACGCGCCAGCCTCAGCTGGTCTCTGTGCCGACAGAGCACGAAGCCACCTTCGTGCTCCATAGTCAGACCGTCATTGGTGGTGACCAGCGCCCACGCCTCATCATGCTTGCGGGAGACAAAGTTGCATCTATCGCTGCTCCCTGCACACCTCCCATCCGTCAATCGCAAGCTGCTCAAAATGCTGCCCCACAACAATCAAGCCCAGTATCCTTGGTATTCTACAACGAGCTGCGTTATGGTCCGTTCCGTCGCGACCTTCGTGTTCCCCTGGGTACCAAAGCAAGTCAACGACACGTTTCTTCATCATTCCATAGCTAACATACGTTCTACTTGTCTAGGTGGAGGATATCCATGCCGCCCTCCAGAATGGCATGCTTCTATTATCGTGGCCACGTGTCCCCACAACAGCCACCACATTAGCCCCACGCACTCACACGGAGTCAAAGACAGTCACTGTCCCTGTCGCTCCCGATGTACATGCTACTGCCTTGAACGTGAAGGTCGAGTCAGTGGAAGAGTGATTCGTTACGTCTTCCCGTTGCAGATCACGATAACAGCACTTGAACCTTGTCTGTCCACCCATTCCCCATCTTTTTCTCCATCTGAAATTCCATGGGTCCTTGACAGCATTAGACGCCGGTTTACATATCAGTATAGCTTTATTCGGGAATGCTCTTTCACTCTCCATTGTTTCATTATTGACATATCCGGGCTTCTTGTTTCGAGATCGGACACACCTTTCCTCATTTTTCGTCATCTTAACCATTTTACTTATACACTCATCTCCGTGACGCACTTGTATTCCCACAAAAACCACCTCTTCATTGCTCGTTGGATACGGTATTCTTATGCTCTCCCTTACGCCACCAGGATGCCATATACGATACGCCTAATCATTTCCACTCAAATCACTATGGTGGAGACAGTAGTATAAAGAAGGACATACATATGTTACATAATTGCTTAATTTACCATTACTGTATACTGGTCCGCGAAACTTGGAGGAGGAATATATTCCTCGACAGTGAGTCCCGGATACTCACTTGCGTCCACGGTGGCGCAGACACCTTCACACCGACCTTGTCACTCATCGGTGGAGCAGTCAGGACAGAAGTTTCCTCTGCAAATCTTTCTTCATTAGCTCCTGGCAACAAAGGTTATATACGTCGATTGCCGCGTTCTTCCGGCAGATGACGAAAATGCCTTTCAGCACGACGAGGTCCCTCTGGATTGTAAGTGTGTCAGCATGACGATTTTTTTTTTTGCAATTTTTCTGTTTCTGAACGTTCGTTTAGTTGGAATCCGGGGATTTCGGGTCAGTGTATCAGAGTGTTTGATCCCACTGGTCGGAAACCACGCAGTAATTACAGTGAAGCAATGGACTTTGGACTTGATAGATCGTCAAAATAGCAGCTCCATGGCTGCCTTTGTCCACTCACATTACCAAAAATTGTAGAAAAGTATAGACGTTTAGTCTCAGAAGTCAGACACGAAGTGGTAAGACGACTGAGGGAGGGTTCGTCTTATAGCTAGAATATATAGGAAGAAAATTTAAAGTTCAATGTAAAGTATAGTAAACCGAGAGACAGCGCCACGACGGTTGAGCGTGGTGGCGTAATACGATTTCAAAAGACCAAAAATAGAAAGAGATATAAATGGAACTGATCGACCTTAACTAGTCCATTTCCAACACTCCCCCGGACGAAGAAGGTCGATCACTTGAGGCGTAGGATATCGACGAAGTGCTTGTGCAAAACCCGGGGAAGAGCTTTGGTAAAAATGTCGGTGACGTTGTCGACGGATGGGACGTGTATGACGGAGATATCTCCCTCTCGAACACGCTCCCGTATGTAATGATGGCAAATGTCGATATGTTTCGCTCGGGGATGTCCTTTGGTCGACTGCGTGAGGGCAATGGTGGAAGTGTTATCGGCGCGAAGTGTGGCAGGCAGTTCCTGGGAGTGTCCAACTTCAACCAGGAAGTTGTGCATCCAGAGAGCTTGCTGCGAGGCACGGGTCATTGCCATGTATTCCGCCTCTGTCGTTGAGAGCACCACGGTAGCCTGACGCTTCAAGCTCCAAGAGATGGGTCCGCCAGCCATCATGAAGACGTATCCCCCAGTCGACGTGCGCGTGTCATAGTCTCCAGTGAAATCCGCGTCAACGAATCCCATGGGTTTTATTTTGTCATCGCCGCGGGAGTATGTGATACAATAATCGAGCGTTCCCTTGATGTACATTGTAGCCGATGACGTGTACCAATGCCTTCCAATGGGCGGGTCTGGGGTTCGACTGGAACCTTGCAAGGAGGCCGACCGCGTAAGATATGTCCGGACAAGTTGATACCTGCACCCACATGAGTGACCCGAGGAGTGCTCGGTATGGCTTATCTTTCATAAATGCATGATCCTCGTTGTTCTGAGGGCACTGGGATTCGTCCAGTCAGATACTAGTGGGGAGAGGAGTGGGGTGAGGGTTGCAGTCAGAAAACCCAAAACGCTCCAGGACGCGCTCAAGGTACGCCCGTTGAGAGAGTGAAATTGCACCCGAGTCCTTGTCCCTGTCAACGCGCATACCCAATAAATATCTCACCTCCCCCAAATCCTTCATCTCAAATGCCTCTGCAAGCTCTTTCTTTGCCTCCTCTGCTCCTTCAACAGTGGTAGAGATTCCGAAGATGTCGTTCCCAAAAGTCGACGTGATTGTTGCCTCTGTTCCCTTTATGCAAAGTCAAACACAGCTGTCTGCTCGCGATGCAATGTAGCCCAAGCGCCTGTAGAGTTCCTCCAAGGTAGCTGCCCAGTTTCCCACAAGTCTGGCCTTTTTCTGCACGATGTTCCCATCCACATCGTACTTATGGGCATAGACCCACATGCAATCAATAATCTTTTTCCCTGCAGGAACAGAAGACTCAGGCACCAGACGAAAGACCCCTTGCTTCTGTAAGATGTCAAGTTCAGCCTCCATAGCAGGAACCCAAAGATCGGGACGCTGCATGGCCTCCTTGTAGTGACATAGCAAGAAAGTATCTGATGACAAATCGGTCTCCAGAGAAGCCAAGAAGGCATGCATGTCAGGCTGCTCACAGGTAGATTGTGCGCCCATTTTGCGCCGGTAGCCAGAGCCTCTCGTTCACGTGCCTCAGTTTCTTTTGCCTCGACCGCAGCTCACGTAGCCTTTCCAAGGCGTGGTTCGCGCTGCTGTGCAAGGGGACGATCATCTTAATCAGTAGTCGTGAGCCGCGGTACAGCAGGCAGTGGTACAGGATGGAGCGGTGGGTCTGTGGGGCGACGCCTCAGAGCAACGGGTTGGGCAGTCGGTAGAATGAGACCAGGTGTGTTATTGATAACAGCACCAGGCGCACTGTCATTGTCTTCTGCGATGGGGTGCGCGTCCTCCAGTACCGAGGAACGGTGTCCAGTACCTTCATCAAAAATGACATCATGACTAGTCATGCTTGATCGGGTTCCTCGATCAAAGAGTTTGTATCTGGAATCAGAATAACCGATCATGACGTACTTCACTGATTGGGGATCAAGTTTAGACACGACGAGTTCCTCCGGCACTTTGGCAAATGCGACACAACCAAACGGACGAAGATGTGCAATGCCCTGACGCTTGCCCATCCACTTCTCCTCTGGTACCTGCCCAGGATGACGCACCGACAGAATACAATTGTGAAGGTATATGGCCGTCGCAGCTGCCTCTGCCCACAGAGATTGGGGAAGACCACTGTCTGCCAGCATGCAACGGACCATATCAAAGATAGTGCGGATGGAACGTTCTGCCAGGCCATTTTGCGGATGTGCATAGGGAGTCCCAACCTCGATTATGATCCCGTGAGTGGTGCAGTAGTCGTGCCATTTCTGATTAATCCATTCCCGGCCAGCGTCGACCCGAACAATGCGGACTTTGCGTCCAGTCTGGTGCTCAGACTGTACGTGGTAATGAGAAAACGTGGCGAGCGAGGTATTGGCATCCTTGCGTCCTGTGAAATAGCCTGCTAATCGACTACTCCCCCCATCCACACCAAGCATCATGTACAATGCTCCCCCCAGTGAGAGTGTTCTAGATGGCCCCCAGAAGTCGAAATGCACCTGGTGGTTGACCTCCATTTCAGGGATAACAACCCCGTCATATGGTCTAGCGGTATGCTTTCCATATATACAATCCTCACACAGCCCTCTGGCCTCGACGTCGCCGCTGACATTTAGCCCATCGACCAGGTCTTTTCATACCATTTTGCGGATCGAATTGACACCGGCATGTCCCAGGCGGTGATGCCACACCTCGAGGCTAACTGGCAATGGCTGCGAGCGTGCGACAAATGCACTCAGGGCAGTGGGGTTGGCGTCTCTCGAGACGGTGAGTTTGTACATCCCGTTTGCACCTTCCCCGACCATAAAGACTCGACCAGCAGGATCTGTGAACGTCGCCTGCCCAGAGGCAAATGTGACTGTGAACCCAGCATTGTTGAACTTCGCAATCGACACCAGGTTGGCTGCCAGTTCTGGGGTATGGAGAGCCGACTTAAACACCAGGTTTGAGGTATGTCCATCAGCCTCGACAGTAAGTTTAACTGTTCCCCGTCCGACGATGCGGAAGGTGCCTCCACGATTTGCAGCTCGCCCAGTCATGGGGACCACGAACTGCTCATAATTGCTGAACATTTCGTGTTCGACAAAACAGTGATCCGAGGCCCCAGAGTCAGCATAGGTCGGGACATGGTCAGGTGGCGAGTCGTCGATCTCTGTGATCACGGCGAGGGCATACATGACGTTTGTGGAGGGCGCCACGGCAATGTTTGCTGTTGGCGTAACTACGGCGGGTGTGGCGCTTGCGACCGCTGCAGTGGTTGTACTGTTTTCAGTGCGTCCGCGGTTACGGAAATTGGGAGGGAATTGACCTTCCTTTCCTCCCCCCTTCCAGTAACAGTTGTCAACAGTATGCCCACGGCGTTTACAGTTTGGGTTGATGCAGACAAGGTCGCTTCTTTTGGAGGATGCATTGCTAGTAGGGGTACGTGCTTGGAGGATAGTCGTAGCAGGGGGGTTGCATGCACGAATGCGGTCCCAATGGAGGCCCAGACGAGCAATCACCTCGGCAGACGTGTTCATGTCATAGAGTGTGGATACAATGGTGTCCCATGAATCTGGCATCGATGACAGGACTATAGTCCTGAACATCTTGTCGTCGATTTTTGCTCCTTTATCGACGGCCAGTTTCCATTTGGTCCGTAGGTTGGCAATATGCGTGTAAAAGTCCGCACCATTGGTGAGAGGTATATTGCGGAGATTTCGTTCAGCGTCTGCTGCCGCAAACTCGGACTGGGTACCATAAGTGTCGATAAGCGACTTCCATGCCTCAGCGGACGTCCCGTCCATCTTAACCCCTAATCCGACAGGGTTTTTGGTGTTGTTGGTGATCAACCCGAGTACCCAGGCATCTCGCAAATCCCATTCCTCCGGTGATGGACTCAGGGAATGCCAGGGTGTATCGGTCTGTGTAGTTGTAGTATTGGTAGGGGTAGTGGTGGATGTCTGAAGTGTAGCAGGCTGCTTGATGGTCCCATCAAGATATCCTCTTGCGTTAGATCCAGCAAAATTGCTGCCGTCGAATTTATCGTCATCTGATAACGATGGGGGGTTGCTGCCTGCAGTGGTAGACGCCATGGTATTGGTGCAATAGGGGTAATGTGATGTGTTTTGAGTTCGTCTGAAAGTGTGTCTGTTATACTATCCTTAGAGGCGCGAGCCGAGGCCCATAACCTATAGAAAAGTATAGACGTTTAGTCTCAGAAGTCAGACACAAAGTGGTAAGACGACTGAGGGAGGGTTTGTCTTATATCTAGAATATATAGGAAGAAAATTTAATGTTCAATGTAAAATATAGTAAACCGAGAGACAGCGCCACGACGGTTGAGCGTCGTGGCGTAATACGATTTCAAAAGACCAAAAATAGAAAGAGATATAAATGGAACTGATCGACCTTAACGAGTCCATTTCCAACAAAAATCAATCTTCACCAGTGACTGATCATGAGCGACCACAAACAGCGCTGATGTTTCTACATGGTGGTTCCTTCAACACCAATGATGCACTGGCACGCCGCCGGGCCATATCGAAAAATCACAGGATCACTTATACCTACGGTCCATCCGTTTTGGCTGCTTCTAGTTCTACTAGTGCCTGCGCGTCGTTCTTGAGGACGCGAAGCTGAGCGTCGAACCCCAGTGGTGTGATGATGAACTGTCGATTTTCGCCGGCTGAACGCGACCAGTGATCCCGTCGCGCTTGCCATCAGCGTCAGACCCACCAACACAAGGCTGCCCGGTCCACAAAACCACCCCCATCCTGGACATCATGACAGGCAGTTCTCGAGTCTCGGCTCTGATTAGCACGCCTAACCTAAGCCTAACCAAGGCGGCGGCGCCACTCTTATATTGACAATCTTCAAGCGCCATTCCCGCTGGATGGATGGAACGGCTTGTTCCAGATCCCTCATCCCTCACACGGTTGTCCCGGTACGGCAGGCGGGCCTCACTCACCAGAATCTGGACAAGGGCTATGTTAGACGACCGGTGGTCATTCTTTATGCTGCATCTGGACGGAGCCAAAGGCATGGGCACCATGAATAGTCCTTTGTGGTATCACGAGTATGGACAACGTTCAGTAAAGGTATACATTGAATATTGGCGTGTATTTCATCGGCAGTGTTCGGGGTGTAGACTTGCAACGGAAACGGGTGTACGTTAGAGAGGGCATCGACTGTAGTCGCTGCACTCACCACAGTCATGGAAATGGATGGTATTATCAATTACTGCGTTTTGAGGGGAATTGACATGCCCTGGCCAGTGGTAGGCTGCTGGGTCATCACTGGCTCGGCGTCTGTAGCCCTTGTTTTCGCCAAGTCCTTCTGAACGTCCTGCTCGAACCTGTCTTGGTCGAAGGAATCGCCACAGCACGACGAACAACATCCACTCGTCCTATTATCGTCGCAACACCCCCTTGAACCCCAGGTATCTATTTTTTCAGAGTGCAAGTCAGATGGCAGCGTCAAATTGGAGCGTAGCACTTGCGACGCACTCAAATTGAACCAGCTCTGCAGTGAGGCCGTCCCACAAATGCCTAGTAGAAGCAGCCGATCAGTCCCACTACCTTGAAAGTGTGTAAGAAATGTACGCACAGCAGATGCCACAACACGCTCCACAAATGCCTGCAGCGTCGTCCGACATTGGTATCGTGATTCGAGTGGAATGGAGCAGGATGGGGGGCTGGTGGGTCGTTGGTCAGTTCAAAAAGACGTCCTCAAGCACAGGTGCCACTTGGTGCTTAGGTTTTGACCTGGCAGACCGGACATGGTCAATGAGCGGATCAACAGAAATTCGAACCGAATTGATGATTGCTCGGAGCTCCAACAACATCATCAAAATACTCAATTTCATACTTATATCCTTACTAGGTAGTGACCATAGTCGTTGTCTCTACATAATATCCACCAATTAGTACTATCATTGTGGGAGGATTCTCTCTCTTGCATGCTTCAGTCCTTCCTCCTGCAACTGACTTGGCAACGGCCAAAGAGGTGTCACCCGATCAGCTTGGAGTACCGACCAGTGTGGTGAGGGCGTGGAGCGTATATGAGAGAAATCTTTGACGGCGAGGTGGTTGCTCGGCTGAAGCATACGCAGGTCAGCTATGTTACTGATGTCAGGAAAAGGGGATACGTGCATGATTGTCGGCCGGAAATGGCAGGAGAATTCCAGGGTAGCCACCAAAACGTATCTCAGAGCAGTGTTCGATAACGGGGTCCGATGGGATTATAAGATAAACATCCACTTTGCGGGAGGTGTGCATCCGAAACTGTGCAAAATATCAAGGTAAGGGCTTTGCAGGCTGTTCAGGGGTTTGATTTCATTACCTGGTGACAGCCTAAGACTATCGTACATCGTGTAAGGTCGTGAATTAAAACGCTACCGTCGATTGGTGGTAGCAAGAGGACTGTGTCGGTCAAGTTTCTGATGTGGAGAGCTGATATGTCGAGGCGTGGTCGAACGGAGTCATCCAGTGGAATCAGATTGACAATGCAATGGTCAAGATCATGGATAGCGAGATCCTCTCGTAATCTTGACTTCGGAAAAGAGTCCACTGTCACGTATCGATGCGAGCGGAATGACACTGACAAATTGCTGGTCACTGGCAGGTCAGCTGTCGATGCCGAAGGGATGTTTTTGTCCTCAAGTAAACCGGTTGGCGCAACCGATTGCTGTGGAGCAACCGGCTTTCTTTTGAAGGCAAACTTGGATTTTGGTCTCGACTTTCCTCGCAGCTCGGCTATTGACTTCTCCAAACCTTTCAATTGCTTGTGAGTCGTATGTGTCAAAAAGAAAGAAAGATATCGTCAACGAGGCAGACACACCTCTTCAATCTGCCGCTGATCATAACTGGGAAGGGATCCTGTCGCGTCAGCAAGGCTCTTTGTAAGCCTCGCTAACCCAGTGGACAACTCCTGCAGCAACTCCTCTGAGCACGAAGTAGATGACTTGGCAAGATCAAGGCGAGATTCTAAGTCTGTTGGGCTCAAAAATCCTCAGGAAAATGCATGCTACAGCAATACATGATAGATGCGGACCGTATCTGGAGGTCTGGAACTGGGTGGAAAATGTTTGGGCAAAAGACCAGGCCAAGTCGGACATGTCAATGATGAAATGAAAGTTGTGTCTGGTGTCACAGTGCGCAACAAATTCAGCAAAAGTCGGTTTCCGGGCCGGTCGTGAAAAGCTCAGGTGAGCCTGGGATGAGGCGGTATATACCAGAGTTATGTAATAGCTACGAAAACTTTTTGAGCAACATACATGTAGGAACTTAAAGGTAATTGGTGATCGATACTCCTACTGGGACGTTTTCATTTTCTTCAATAGTAGCCTACTTCTTGCCACTCAGGGCATACATCTCATCGAAATGAACTTTGGGCATCTGATCTTTCCCTTCTTCAACGACGAATTTGTATTCGGTGACGATGGATTCAAAGAGTCCATCGTTGCCGTCTCCGTGAGCGGGTTTCCAGCCAAGCTTGTAAGCCTTGATGGCTTTGGAGCGGGCTGTGAAATAGGTTATGAGTTCTGAAAAACACGTTAATCGAGAAGAAGAACAAAAACAGTTTGATCCATATGCGAATCCGCCCCAAGAACCCAAAGCGGCTTTTGCTTCCTCGTCGGTGAACGATCTCGTCTCTGCCGTCGGGAGAACCCCATATGTATGAAGACGGGTGCCGAGCTCCTGCGCAAGCTGTTTCCACTGGAAGCTTTCGGTGGTCATGATTTTCAGCCATCGAATTTAGTTAGGTACATCATGAGCCGTCACCTACCTATCGGTGGCACAGAAATAAAAGCCTTCTCCGCCGTTCGGGGCCTGTGGCGTGGCTGAGAGAGCGTCATCGAGAAGGAGAAGGAAGAGGTTGGTGAGGTCTTGGACGTGTACTGCGTTCCACATGGGAAGTCCTTTCTTGTAAAAGCACGATTGGCCAAGCTTCAGCGCGCCACGGATTAGAGCGGGAATCTGGACAGAGGTCTGATGGAATGGGCCAGTCTGGAGTCGGTTACAAGTCCGTGAGCAGAGTCCCATAACCCCAAATTTTTTGAACTTACACCACGGCCGTCTGCAACGGTGGTGCGTTATCAGTATGAGTGATTAATACGAGAAGGAAGGACATACAAATCATCGGGGGCATGATGATATAAGAGCGGATGTCACCAGCCTCTCCTGCGTTGCTGATCAAAGTATCACAGGTTCGGTGAACGTAGTCAATGGGGATCGCCTTGATGTCGGCCACATTTTCGTCGTCGAAAACCTTCTCCTCAGCAAATTCACCCTCTGCCTTGTCCGTCAATGCGCCTGTGCCGGAACACTGCCCGTTTTTCGATGAGGACAGGGGTACAGGCTGGGGAGGTCCTACTCACATGGATGTAGCTGCCTATCTTTCCAGTTTTAATTTTGCGGTTCTTGAGGCCTTCGATGATCGCGGATGCTCCTTCTGGATGATCTGCGTTGGCGGCGTTGATCACAACTGAGGAGGGTCAATCGCCAAGATAGGTATCGTGGAAGGATGGTACATACCATCCGCCTTTTCAGCGGCAGCGACGATGAGGGCGCGACCCGAGAGATCTGCAACGACGGTTTTCAGACCCAACTTTTCGCGAATCAAAGCCGCACGATCTTCGCCGCGAATGAGAACGGTGATGTCGAAGCGCTGCCGATCCCCTCTGGCAAGAAGAGAATTGAGGATTGTGCCACCGATAAAACCTGTTGTCGAGTTAATGGCATGTCATTTGAACCGTTGAATTTACTTACCAGATGCGCCGACGAGGAAGAGAGAAATTTGCGACATGGTGTGTAAAGGCTTGGCGGGAGGCGATGCGTCGATGCTAGTGCTAAGCACTTTGTCAAGTTGTTGTTTGAATCACGTCCGACTTATATCTCCATTGACCGGCACGACCCCAGATTTCTTCTGGCAAGCGATATCGATTGGGCGTGTGTCAGGGACGGTACTTCAACACGAGCAGAATAAGCTAGTCGCAATCGTCAATGGCGAGGTGTGACCACTAAATCCTGGGCATGATTGTAAAGCAATGTCAAGGCGTAGCACTGTTTCAAAGCACTAGACCTACGTAGAGCAGACTACTTCAAGTTCACTTATTGCCCCAAATTTGCTGCCAGTTGTCGCTTTTCTGTCAGTCGATCCGGCTATCATCCCTGTTCGTGTTGAGCGTGGCATGGTGGTTCGTGTCACGGGTGTGCTGAGACCCGGCGATGAAGCAGAAACAGGGTATTTCAGACACAACCACATGAATTGCACGTCAGAGGGACGAGTGGGCCATCTGACGACGTCACGGAAATTGGACCCTGCAAAAGTATTCAGAATTCAGCATACGTTTACATAAGACTTGATATTTAAACGTAATGAACGAAACCAGGACCTTCCTCTCAGCTTGCAATCGTGCATTAAGATCTGGCAAATTAATCCTCTTCGCAGCCACATCAATTCCGTTCCCTGTGCGCCGTAGTCCTAGGACATAGGGAAAAGAAGATGGAGCTTCGCCGATTCATAGGCAAAACAAGTTTTGGAACTCGAAGGCGGAACGAGTTGTTGATAAGTTAATGGATGATTGTGACTTGGTCGTTGTGATGTCAATGCTGTGGTAGGATGTTGCGAGCATGGTGACGAGATGGGTGGATGCGAAAGCTGCATGGATGTAGAACAAGAATCTGACGATACTAAAATACAACGGGAGATGACAGGTATATCTAACGACCATACCTGGATTTAGGTCAGATAGAGGAACAAGGAAGACAGAGGAGACATCACGCACTTCTGCAACTCCCATTCGCGATTGTCCAAAGGACAGACATTCCTCGTTTTCAACCAACGTGAGATACAGTGGAAATGAAATGCGTGCTAAAAAACCGGGGGTTTGTGTGATAACCGCTGTTGTCTGAGGCGGAATCCAACGTACGTTGCATATACCCCACGCAGCATTGCATTCCTCGCTCGTCGCTGAAACTTGATTGGCTTGACAATCGATGCCTTTGATCACGAGATGGAAAAAGCCTAAGATCAGAAGTGCGCAGAGAGCAGAGACTGGAAAGCGACATATACAGAGATCCATGATATGATTCCTGCAAATCGCACAGTTGTCTACAACGATATCTGGACGCACGCGATTGTTGTCAGCCCACGCCACGCAGGATGAGATCACGCGAATTACCCCATGCCCAGAGCGATACTGCGTTCCACTGGATACAGGGTGGAATAAGAGCCCTTTTAAGTTGAGGGTCCTCGGCAGCAGGTGCTTGCGGAAGACTGACCTTCTTCACCTCGAAGCGCTGCTTCCCCTCCTTGCTCTCCTTCTTGCCCTTGTTCACGGGAGGGTCAACATCCATATCGGCCATTTCGATTGTATCAAGTGCTGAAAGTATTGAAATTGTAATGGGTTGTGTGGCGGTGACCGTTATAAATTAACGAGAGCGAGAGCGACGTGAACGTGAATATCCGTTATGTAATCGCGTTTGTCGGCTCCGAGTCCCGACGTGCCATGCGAAGTGCTCGGTAAATACAACGGTAATAATAAGGTAGGCAATCCCTATGTACATGTACATCAACCACGAAGCAAAATGTATAACAAATTGATGTACTACTTACGAGTCGACGTCTATTCAATATTCAATTTTCAATTTTCAACGTTCAACGGGCACAGAATATGAATTATGCGATAAAATGACATATGCCTTGTGTTAACTTCTCTCTGGGGACTGACACTCCCGTCACGCGGCCGATGCCGCCGATCACCCTGGAGTGTGTTTTGTTTCCGGGTACTGGCGGGTTCGGGTCCGTCCCTGCCGAGGGCCTGGGCTTGGCGGCTCGGCGGCTTGGCGGCACGTGCCTTTTTTTTTTTGCTCTACCAGCTCACGTCGACGATGGTGGTGACCGTGTACTGACGCATGGCTTTCGGCGTCGTCTCCTCTGCTGGCGCGACTTTTCAGCCCTGCAGCTGCTTACACGAGCAAGTTCGCCGCCGCGCCCACCGTCACCGCCCTCACAAACCCGACTCAGACATGGTCGCCGCAATCACAGACAGCGGCAGTTATCCTGCTCGCGGTCACGGCGCTCTTCAGCCTCCTCTTGGTCTTCGACACTGCCTACAACATCATCGCTGCCCGCGAGCTTCAAGCCATGCTCGACCAGCTGCCTCCTCCCCCCGATCCCGATCTTGGAGCAGCAGAAAGCTTTGAGCCCGAACCCGAACCCGAGGACGACAGCCGCGCCGCTTTATCGGCCTCCTCTGTCCACCAGGCCAGGACGACAACTCATGTTTCCACTCCCTCTTCCCATCAGCTTCCATTTCCTGGACCTACCGATGATGGTGGGACTGGCATCGAGTACAGGACACTGTGAGTCTATTTCTGCCCTTGTATCTTCGCGTCCGTCTTGCTCATCGTATGAAGGCATGGGCAGAGAAAGGCGACACTTTCCAGCTGGTGCAAGGAGTTCAAGCTCCCCGTCTCGGGTAATATTGCGCAGCTGACGGCGCGCTTGACGGAGTTCAGTGAGTTAGGGATAGGAAAGTGGGCCGAAGAGTGAGTCCACACTCCATTCCTGCTGGGTTTGTACTGATGCTCATTCTCTTCAAGGCTGGCACACGGAGCTCGACGAAACCACAGGGGACCCCGCGTGAGTACAAGCAGTAGTTCGAAGGCTGCTCCCAAGCAATCCCACCAGCGGAGGGATGACCTTTTCCTGGGAATGACCCATGCGACGTCAGGCTCCCTTTCTGTTCTACCGACGCCTATGCATGATCGTCGGTCGAAGCAGGAAAAGGACGCAGTGCTCCCTTGGGTAAGTTGTCTGTCTATCTTTTGCTGATTTGCATTGCTGAGTACACCTGTAAATAGGCCAGTCGTGTATGTAAAGCCAACCCCTACAAGCTCCGCATATTGCAGGATCTGTCAGAACCACGGCCCATCATTGCAACGACGTCTTCTGTGGCACCAACACCTGTTCCACCACCAGCACATGAGGTAAGTCATGCACCTGTTCTTCCTATCTGCGGCTGACTACTCTCCCTCCAGCAGCTGTCTAACCAGCAACTGAAGGAGCTCGCCTCGTCAGTTTCGCTGCTTACTCATGTTCTCACCACTACCCCGGCATTCAGCAGCATCTCAGCAGGCCGAGCAGAACTGGTTCCTTTGCCTTCGGCACCACCTGTAGTCCCTAGTCCAACCTCTGTAGCTCCTTTCATAGCATCGTCAGCAGGTCCTTCTGATGTCGAAGATGAGGTTATATCCGAGGCAGATGAGGCTGTATCTGAGGTTCGAACTCTGCACCTTGGGGATGGTACCCAGCTCTCGTACACCCAGGCCGATGTTCCTGACCCTCCTGCAGTCTCCTTTGCCCACGACATCCCTGGCCTTGATCAGATGTGGGACGACACTGGCAGCCGCTGGGCTGGTCAATCATTCTTGCATATTCAGGGCCACCCCATTGCGATTTGCTACTGGCGTGACATCTATGCTGGGTGGAAAATTGGACAGTGGACAGGAACGAAGCATAAGTGGGGTGAATGGAAGGTGCGGCATTAGTTTTAGTGGGTGTTCTGTACTGATTATTGTCTCTCTGCTAGGCGGTTGTTCAGCGATGGCGGGAGGGAACACCTGATGAGTTCTGGGAGGCATTTTCAAGTGATGGAGAGAGGCTTTCATGGACCGCCATCAACGAAAGGTTGAAAGAAGAACGCAAGGAGCGTGATAGGCTGCTAACAGTCAGGGCACGACGGGAGTATGCTGATTGCTTTGACCAGCACTTTTCATACCGACAGGGCAATAGACGGTACATCATGTCAAAGGAAAGTGCGATTGCGCGGAAGTACATGGAGTTGAACAAGCTTAGCAGCTTGCGTTAGTTGGTATACATATATCTTTTCGTTACACAGTTCCTTGGTTCATTACAGTACAATTTATTTTCGTAATCCTATTGCAAACCTACTCTAAGCACATGGGCAATCTCGTCCACACTGAAAGCACTTTTGCACTGGCTTTCGCTGCGGATTGAAAAATTCCTCCCGTGGAAGCGATGGCGAGTCATTGGAAGATACCAAATATTTCATGATTGTAACATTGGTCAGTTCCACGCTCCATCCACCCCACTCGCAGATGGTCTTCAGTGGCCACCGCCGAACAAGATGCAAATATTGGCAGCCACCACGTCGGAAAGAATGTGTACCATATGGATAATGGTCGATGTTGATATCAAGAAGGTTATTTCTGAAAAATTCCAGGAATTGCTCTGTCGTCTGTTCACTGTATGAGCTTGTCCAGTAATTGAGCAGTTTCAAATTTCGCTCACCATGGCTACATCAACAGGAGCCACACGATCTCCAGATGCCATTCGGCGGAAAAGGAAACCTTCAGTGATCCGAGCGCAGTCAAGCCATGCTGCGATGGCTCGCACAGGGCAAAGGTGTGCCTCGCTTTCATCCAAGAGATACAGATAAAATGGTTGCACCTCTGATAAGAAATAAGAATAATGTAGTGTATTGGTCATGGGCATGGTGCTCACCTCCAAACTGATGTGTTTTTCGCCATGGAAGTGTAAGCTTGATCTTGTTGTCAGACAGTATCTCGATGTCATGGACACGAATCCTCAACACCTCGTCAAATCGAAGCAAGCATGAAAAGGCAAGAGTATACACAGCTCCAAGGAGGCGACGAGTTCGGGCACCTCCCCAGCTATGTAGATCTTTTCCACTCCGCTTTCCTGGCATATAGTCCTTGATTGTGTTTTGATCAGGTAAGTTGTTGAAATGATATAACTTTTCCATGATTTCCTTTATGCGCAGAACTGTTAGTGTTTTTCTTAAAAAAAATAAGAATAAATCCTACCGGAGTAATTGCTCGAGCACTTGTAGGAGCCTCCCCAGCATGGACCTTTCTCCTGCGCAGGCTGACCATGTAGCTTGACACAAGATTGGATACAGATGGGTTTCCGACCATTTTACCACTGTGTGGATTTTCGTGCCAAGGAAGCCTTCCCAGCCCATGTATCTGACCAAAACCATAGGTCATGGCAGCTCGCATCTTCTGGGCATGAGCGTAGGTTCCCCGAACCACACTAGATGGCTTTTTTGAGCCATCAAGATCAATTTCATCACAACTAAGTAAATCTGGTGTAAGGGAATAATTTATCGTAAGAACAATGATCCTCTCACCTGTTCATAATCCATGCAGCAATTAGAGAAGGTGCATTATCTCCTGGTTCTTTGCAGAAGAATGGATCATCTGGTAGAATCAATTTTTTCGCAATAAGAAACTCATGGCATATCTTCATCTGCCTGTTCAACAAGTTGAAGTGCGAATAGACAGTGAAATGCAATAAGCTCGTACCCTCTATATTCCATATCAGTTCTGTCAGTCACTCCTCTGGAAGCATTCTTGACTGTGTCATCTAGTGTCGAAAGAAGCACCATATCCTTGGTATTTTCTGGCAAAGGAAACAGCTCAGCGGCATCCTGTTCTCCTTCAATGTCGTCGACAATCTCATCTACGCCAGCTTGTTCCCAAGCATTGGTAGGGTGCAGAGCAATGGAAAGGCCCGCGAGCCCAAGTGCATCGGGGCTGATATCAGGAGAGGACATGAATAACGATGGTGGAAGTAATAAGACCAGACAGAAACTCGTCTTATTTATGTCTACGACTATATCAACTGACCTCAGGCATTACACTCTTATGATGATGAGCCATAAGCCCCCGAAACGTTCTCGCCATGGTCAATGATGGATGAGAGTAGGCATGACATGGCAGGATGGCTAGTGGCTGGACATGTCATGACGACGAGGGACCTAGAACACTATCCTACATGATCTCACCATTCCATGAATGGCGTACTGTCCTGAAAAAATACAAGTAAGACTGTATCTAAAATACAACTTCATCCTCCGAATCAGTAAAAAACTCCAACGTTTCAAAACGTGACTTGGTAGGAGGGTGAACCACAATACGATACTGTTTTTCTGTGGGGCAAACACGACACGGCGGAGGAGTGGGTGACCTGGTGAGATCAATAGTGCCTGCATCCATCGGCAATGCATCGGGAGCCTTAGGAGTGGTAAGACGACGAGCACGGTGAACTGGTCCTATGAATAGAATAAGAAAATAATGGCCAACCAAAGAACAAGTTGTACCTTTGTTGCGGTGACGAAACTCTGTGAGCACCTCAGGCTGCACATGCTCGATGATGGAAATCGGTATCCATGCACGAGAGCAAGGAAGTGAGGCGATATCAGCAGCTTGACCTCCACGGCGGGCATCAAAAATGGCATTCAAGATGTGGTCCTCGATTACAAGGTTCACCCGAATTTCAGGCACTTCGGGGGTAGAGGACTGAGACTCGCGACGGATGCACACCCCGGTACCAATCATAGGGCAGGGCCGTTGAGGAAGACCCAGGTCCACTGAGACAGCAGCGTTGATCAGCTGGCGAAGTGCCAGCCCAGGAAATATGGACGAGACGAAGTGGCGGTAAGTACCTACAGGATCACCCCATATGAAGGAAGTCTCGACAAATCGTGCCAGCTTGGTCAGATCGAGGCCTTGGACAGGCACAAGGGAGGGGCGGAGATTGACGTCGGCAGCCTCAGAAGTAATGGGAAAGATGTACAGGTTGATGATACTGATGTCAGGAAAGTCGACAGGAATGGACTGGGCAAGAGTGGGATATTTGCGGGGGAGGAGGTGCGATGTGTTGTTGGCGAGCTCATCAATGACGCGATGCCTCCAATTTTGCAGAAAAGAGGTGAGGGCGGCACCTTTCTCATTCCGAGCTGCCCAGGCAAGAGACTTCCCAAGACCACCTCGGGCCAACGCAGCTGCAATTTGTATTCCACAGTGGGGAACACCAGCCTGAAGAGGTATGTGATCAGTTACACCACCATGAGTAAGTAATGGCTTACTTACAGAATAATCGCCTCCTGCGAGAAGTGCAATCATGACCAGATCAGGGGCTTGGAGTTGGAGAGAAGGGTGCTCTGCGATGTCGACTGCCTTGTATAGCCTGGCAGATTCTTGGCCATTCTTCTCCGTGGTACTGCATTATATTATAAGCTAAGAATGCAAAAAGAAAAATGACACCGGCACCTACACTCGAAGAACACTGGTCGCTCCAAAGACCATCGTGTCAGAGTCGTCAGACATGACAATGTCAATAATGTTAGCTCTGGACATCCAAGCGAGCTCAGCCTCAGCCTCTCCTGGGGCCTGTAATGCTATTGGCCAGTAGTTCATGGATTATAGATGTCTGTACTCACATCGACCCATGGAAATGCGAAGCAATCCAGCATTTCCTTCATGGCCGGCACCAGCCAGTGGGTGCTGCCACGAACGACTTTCCCTCGTTTTTCCTTTGGCCTTTGGGGACCATCAAAAATGAAAAGCGGCAACACTGGAAGCTCGAAAAGTCGAGCACAGCGAGCAAAGAGGGTTGCCAGCTCAGGATTTTTGGTGTTGGAGTGTCGATAACAAGCCCTATATATCCACCCACTGGTACTGGCAGTCAGCTATGATAGCAACGATACATGATAATGTGGGAATACCTTGCATCAACGCCAACCCTGAGTCCACGAACACCGGTGGGGTTCTCCAAGAAACCATCATTAACTGCTAGCCGCTGGAGTGATGTGGACGTCACAGTGGGTGAGAGCAACTATATGATCTTGCTGATCAGCAAAAATGTGCTTCAAAGTCTTGGTGCACGTACAGTCCACAGATTAGCAACCCCCATGGTGGCGGTACAGGGAGGAGAGGTCGTTTAGGGGCCTCCGGAGCACTTAAACATCTGTCTGTACATCACGTGTCAGCGCCGCACAAGGAAACAAAACATTTTCAAGTATGCATAGCGCAAATGTGTATCCACCAACCCATTCAGCAGATGAACCATTGAGAGGCTTACAAAAGACAAATGGCTAGCTTACCTTGATGAAGTCGTTGCAGCCAGGGAGGCAGAAGCAGGGAATCTTGACGTACTGCAGCAGACATCAGCTTTGAGAGACGTCAGACAACCGGAGTGAAAGCAACATACCATGGTGGTGGACACCCACCAAACCCACCAGACATGAGCGTGAAACCAGGAGCCACCCCGCTTAGGATCCGGGAGTGATTCCATTGTGCAAGGCAGCTCCTGGACACGTTAACATGTTTGGCATTGGGCGGGGAAATGGTAGGCAGCAGCGGAGGAAGGCATGAGTCTGGCACTGGATGGGTAGCTGGGCACATAGAGGCGCAGGTTCACACGTGCGATGTGGGCCTGGCTTCCAACGGTCGGTAGGGAATTAGCAGGCAGCGGCAGGTAGAGCTGCAGGTTGGGTGCTGGTGCGCGGCGGAGAGTAGAGGTGAGCAGCGGGGATGCTTGAAAAGAAGGAAAGCTTACCAGCTCATGGGTCTGGCACTGGTGTGCAGCTGGAAACGTAGAGGTGCTGGTTTACATGCACGACACAGTGGAGGTGCAGGTCAGGCCCACTGGTGGGAGTGGCGGTGTATGACGTGCGCTGAGCTTCAGACGGTCGGTGGGTATGGACTTGGTAGGCAGCAAGCTACGAAAAAAACACACACCTTGCAGCGCCACGTCATCAGAGGCAGCGGCGGCGGCGGCATTGAGAGGGACACTGGAGGATGGGTAGTTAGCCAGCGAGACGGTGCTGAAATTGAAGTCTACGCACCTTGCAGCGGCGCGCTGCCCTAGCCTTTGTTTCAGTCTGTGTTGCGCCCCGCACATGTAGTCGAACAGTGCTTAGCACTTGCGCTGGTTTAGAGGGTGGGCCGAACGACGTCGCCTGCAGTCGAAAGGCGCAGGCGGGGTGGATAAATGTGCATGTTGGGCCATTAGTGGGCAGCAGCTGGTAAAGGTCGGGGGGAAGCGGTGGGTAGAGGCGTCATGGAAGCATCGGCAATACAGCTGGTTCCTCGGCCCCAGGTGTGAGTCCAGGAGTCACCAGCTGTTACGAGGACGTCCGGGGCCAAAGAAAGATGATGCCAAAGCAGAAAACTGAAGCACAGTTGCCAACATGAGCAGCTGCAAATGCTTGGGAGAGGAGGAAACCGTACCAAGGAGCACTCGGGTCAGAACGGAGCCAACATGGGACTGTCGGTGCGGAGAAGTGGGATTGTCATTTGTCTGGGTACGAGTAGTCGCGGGCGCAACTCTGGCGGGCATGGAAGGGGAGAATGACGAGCGACGAAAAGTGCTTCTTGGGGGGAAAATGACAGTCCCATCCTCGGAACAACATTACCAGGTTTCCCTGCACAAAGAACTGTCAGCGTGACATGTGGGTGGCACGAGAGCACTGACACATACCTCATCCCTGACCTAAAACGCTCCGCTGGGGCAACGTGTACACGCAACGTGCACAGAGAGTCATAAACAGGTCCCAGCAATTTCGGCTCTCCCTCTCCCTTCACCATCTTCACCCTTCACACGCCGCACACGGAGATGCTGCTAGAACAAGCCGTTCGCGCAGCGCGCGCAACCTGGTGAGTGCCCGCTTTGGTCCCTTCGAGATGGCACGCGCGCAGAGGGGTGAGCGAGCTGGTGATGGAGTTCGCGGGAGAGCGACCGTCAGAGTCAAGGGCGGCGCAGCGGCGGCGGAGAGCGACGGGGAAGTGGGAGCGACGTGGCAGTGGGTTCCCCGTCGACAGCAAAAAAAAAAAATCGATTGCGATTTCGATCGATCACGCCGAGCTCTCTTTGCCTTGCCGGTTGCCGACCCTTGTTGGGTCCAGACGCTGCAGGGCAACGTTTCGTGACCTCTTGTGACCGCGGCGATCGGGACCGTCAACGTTGGCGGTCGCAGTTCTACTTCTTGCGACAACAATACAATTACCTAATGAATTGCGCCAAGTTGGTATTCAATTTCCTGTAGACCCGATGCGGCAATCCCTGCACCAAATTGGCGTGTTATGAGCACCCAGCCGCACGCATCGCTGGGTGCTCGCTGGCGAGTTTTTACTTGAAGAACGGGATATCTGCTGCCATCGAACGGACTCCTGATTTAAGATACTTTGATCACGTGATGACTTGAGCGCCAAACGGCCTGCCCTCAGTGCCTTGAACGATCACATGATCGTGTTGAATCCTAATCCTGGTTCAACGGTTGCCTTTGGTCCTTTGTAAAAGTTTTCGATACTGGCTGTGTGTACTGACTGATCCTGCTCGTCGTTCCCCGCAATGTCGAGCAATTCTACAGATCCCTGGTCACCCCAGTACGGGGCGGCAACGTTTACCTCATTCTCTGATACCCAGACTCCTCTTTCACCCTCCAGACACTCATACACTTCCCGTTCTGGTGGGCAACATTCCAGCGTCACCGTCTGTTGTGCTCAACTTATTTCCAGATTCTCAACATCGCTCTTCTGACGGTGACGACAGTGGCTCGTCTCAGCAGATGAGGCGTATCACCGTGTCCCCTGCGCCATCCCAGCAAAACTCGGATTCGGACGCCTACACCTACGACAACTCCATCGACGAAGTCGAAGCCACTCTTAACGATCTCGAGGATGAGTTTGATGACACTGAGCAAGCCCTGACGGAGTGGTCGCACGGCTCCTCGTCGGGTCCGTCCTATACCTCTGGGTCGAGGTCGTATACCGGGACGTATGCTGGAACAGGATACACAGGCTCCCCATCTTTTGTTTCCCTTCCGACTCTTACTCTGCGCTCGGCACAGACCCCGCTACCCGCTAATGCCAATGCACGTCTTAGTAAAATTACAGAGAGGACAGAAGAATCGTCGCGCCCTAACTCTGGTGCGTTTTCTGCGTCTGGCACGAGGCCTGTCAACCCAACACCAGAGACATTCCGTCGCTCAGCCTTGCTTGGAACCCCTTCTTCACACTCCCGTTCTCCAACAGACCCCGCATCGGACCGCACTCTCCCACCTCCCGGTCGGGCCACCGAACTGATTGCTGTCTTTGAAACCAGCAGTCCTGGCGGGAGGCACTCGCGAACAGCATCTGCGCCTGGTGTGCGACCATCTAGTCCCTTCAATAGCAGTACCGGATCTGGCTATGGTTCGCGACCTTCTTCCCCTACGAAATCGGCGAGCTCTTACACTGCGACGGACACCAGGCCTACAGGTTCAACTTTCCTCTCTCCGCCTCCTCGGCCATGGACTGCGATGTCGGGAGGGGATAGCGTGTTCCGTTCGACAACCCCTGGAGGGTCGTACAGCCGGGGGACAGGATCATACCTTACCCCGAGCCAGCCGCCTAGCACCTTTAGCCGCACGGGGACAGAAACGAGGACCTACACTGGGACGGATGCTAGGACGTACAGCGGAACGGAGACAGGCACCTACTCTGACACAGACACGGGAACTTACACAAGGACGGATACCCGAACGTACACTGACACATTCACGGGCATGGACACGAACACCATCACGCACAGAACCTCGAAGTCCACCCTCCGACGCCCACAAACTTCTCGTTCCCCCCTGACCTCAGTGCGGAATATTGTCGCCCTCTGGAAGGAACGTACTCCGTCGCTGAGCAAGTCCCCTGGCAAGAATTCAGCTCTTGGTTCGGTCACGAGTGTCTCACCTCCTCCGGATGGTGAAGGCTTATTTGGAATGCGGAGGAGGGCGCAGCGAGCGAACAGTCATTTCCAACAGCGGAGCAGTCAGGGGAGTGATCCAATCACATCAAACCGAAGAAGCGATCCCGATGCTGCCAGCGTGATGAGCGGACATCTTCCACCTGGGTTGGACGTAGCAGACTTGCTTCCGTACACGCAAAGCAACGAAGCAGTGGGTGATTTGTAGTCTCTTTTGAACCTCCTTACTTATGTCTGTTTGGCGACAGCCTCTCCACATTGGGCTGCTCTGGTATCTCAATGTCCACGACGCGCCTCCCTACCGTTGGCAAAGATGCCAGGCACTCTTATATCCTCAATTGCTTTTGCTTTCATGGCTGGCTCCCGGAGGTGGAAGGGGGATTGTTGCGCTTGACCTGCTCAATTGCACAAGTGTTCAGTCGGCGCCTTCGCCGACGCATCCAAGCTCGAGGGACGATATCGGGACGATGGCTGCGAGGTCGCAAAGCGTGGAAAGGGATGGACAATCCTTGATGGATATGCTAGTTCCGTTTCACATGCTATATGCAGATGGTGTCGAGAGGTTAGCGGCCGAAAGTCTTCTGGAACGTCAGAAATGGGTTAACCGTCTGTGGTACGTGCTGCTCCTCGGTCCGAGATGTTCGCTGATGATGAAATTCTGTATACCCAGGGAGGCAGTCAACCGTCCCATTGCCATGCCCGACTCCTCTTCCGTCACCCGTTCGCCAACGGGTTCTATCAGGACGATCCTCTCTATCGACAGCCGTACGAGTACCTCCAGCACTGGCTCCAGATCGACCGTCTACGTACCCCCTCTTCGATCTCTCCCTTCCATCCCCGACTTTGCGTCTAATATCTCCTCGACCTCCTCCAAGTCTGGTGGGCTTTCCCGCCGCACGTCGCTTGTATCCTCGCATCACACTCGCACAGTAGACGACAGCGTCATTTTCAACCAGGAATACGTCTATCCTGGCGATCCACGCGCCATTCAGCCTGCCAGGACTGGCTCGCTGCTCAGACGGAGTGGGTCCATGACGGATCTGGACGCCGAGTTTGCATCAGCCGTGACGCGTGCGAGAGGCGCGAGACCTGGATTGGGATTCGCGAGTCTGATCTTTGGAGGGTCGCCGGTGACCATGTCAAGTGGGGCGTCTCTGGGACGTGATGTGACCATTACGCCGCCGCCGAGTAGTGGGAGAGGAAGTGACCGAGCGCGTTCCGAAGTTTCTGACGAGCCCTTCTTCACCGCCTCATCGGATGGGACAAGGTCGTCCTACTACTCGAACCAGTTCTCGTCGGAATTGCTCACGTCCACTGGGCTCGGGACAGACGCAACATCATATGGCTATGGCACATCGACTACCGGTACCCATCTGACGCCTACCACCCTCTCGTATGGAAGAACGGACACAACGTCTTACCCTGGCGACTCGCAAGATTCGCGCTCTTACACAGGCACGTTGCCCTCCACACTCTCGCGTACCAGAGAAGTTCGGAGGCGGCCTGGGAGGAGCAGCTCCCGGTCGTATTCGTATGGTCACACTGACGCTTCGTCGGAAAAGGAGAACTTGAGCGAGACCTATACGCCTGAGAGTGGAACCCACTCGATTGACTCGATGAGCTACGACTCGAGGAGTTATGGAAGTGCGACATTCACTCTGAGCAGCGGAAATAACAGCTTGGGCAGCCGGGATTACTCCGACAATGGAAGCTATACACCAAGTGGTAGCTACTCGCAAAGTGGGAGCTACACGACAGATAGCAGTGGATTTGGCTCTACAGATGTCTTGAATCCCGGCGAGTCCAGCGAGACAGGCTACGACATCTGCCCCTCTTCGGACTTCACTGGTCTGACTGGTCATCCGATAACCTCCAGCGACGACAGCTTTACGCCTTCCCCGCTGGCGCCGCCTTCAGAGCTTCTCAAAAAAGCATCCGATTTAGCATCTGAAGTTGGCTCGGAGCACTTGATAACCGCCTCTGGAGGGAGCTCAGACTATCTTACCGCCCGAAGTCCCTCATTGAAGGGTTCCATCAAGTCCTTTGAGGGGTCTGAAACGTCATATGCGTCCTTCCCTACGATTCCATCCGAGTCGGAGTACAAAACAGCAGACACAGGATATTCCCACTATCGAACCATATCCGAACCTTCCCTAGGCTCAGACTATATCACAGCGGAGCCTTGCCCGACGATCCCGTCTGAGCAGAACACGCCTACACTCTCGTCGGTCAATCTGTCATCTGAGGATGGCTCGAGAAGCGTGCTCAATTTGCCCTCTTTGCCTCCCTCAGAGATTCCTTCCATCCGTTCACCATCGATGTTCTCTGATGTGCTCCCTCCTCTACCGCTGTCTGTGTCGTCAGATGTATTGTCAGTCCGTTCGTCGTCGATGTTCTCTGATGTGCTCCCTCCCCTCCCGCCGTCTGTGTTGTCAGCCGCTTCAATTGAGATTACTTCATCGCCGTCCCCTCCGCTACCACCACTACCTCCGTCATTGCCGTCCTTGTCCCCCACACCATCTTTTTCAACCCCGACGGAAGATTCGCCCAATTTAGCAACTCCTTCAATACTTTCGGCCTCACAACCGTCAATGGCGAGATCTCTTTCGAGCTCTGATGCTTCAAGTAGTGTCGCACTGTTGTCTGACACGCTTTCTTCGTCGTCTTCGAATTTGACGCCATCTACATTGGCTCTGTCGAGCTCTCCTGCGCCGACAGAACACGCCTCCACGGCTGCTCCCCGCTTGTCTTCTATCTCCAGCCCAACCATGTCGTCTGTATCCAGCCTCAGCGACCTCACACCACCATTTTCGGAGCCGCCCCCGCCACCCAGTCCACAGCGTTGGGCTGAGGAGTCTGATGTGTCCTATGAATCATCTCAACTTGCACCGTCGCCTTCTGTCATATCGTTGGCCGTTCCAGAGGGGGTCGATACCTCCTTTGATACCTCCGTCTTGAGGCCCAGCAGGTCAGGAGTTTCGTCTGTCGGCCGCATGAGTGCCATTCCCGAAACACCAACGACTCTTTCAACAAGGATGCCGCACTCGCCACTTCCCCAGTTGACGCCAGTACCGATGTCATTGTCATCGATTTCAGCGTCGTCAGATGTGCGAACGCCATCAGCTCTGTCGCTTGGATCTACACGGTCTCCACTCCCGGCTTTGACGCCACTTTCCGGGTTGTCGCCAACAATGGCATCCTCATCAGATATTGACACGCCGTCCTCCATGGAAATCACCACGCCAAGGAGCTTATCCCTGTCGCAGTCGTCACTTCCGACTGCATTGAGCCCTATGCTTTCCATATCCCGATCGGCCATGTCTACAGGCGACATAGGGACACCCTCCGACCTGTCGTTATCGGACGAAGCGCGCACTCCCTTGGCTCGATCCCTTTCAAATGCATCCGTATCGTCGTTCCGTTCACAGGACTCACTCAGTTCGTCCATCTTCGATTCCAGATCACTGTTGGAGGAGGAAATCCCCGACGATGTTGATGTCTCGACGGTGCCCGATCTTCTGACGACCCCCTCACAAAGCGAACGCCAGCTGGTAAGCATTGATGTCAAGTATTCCCTTGATTTAATTAATTCACTCCTTCTAGCACTCGCCATTCTCTCTGCGCGACAATCGGCTGGAAACACCGGACGGATCCATCGTGGTAACCCTTTCGACACCTCATGGACCTGCACAAACTCCTCAGTCAAGCCTGAGGACACAGTCGTCTGAAAGTCTCCCCACGGAGCGTGATCTGCCTCGGGATATTGATCGCATTGCGGACGATCTACGTCGATACGACGATGCCAGAGGAGATCAGCATCGGGAACTCCTGGATAATGTCCGAGCTCTTCGAAGCGAGTTGCAAGACCTTGCCGAATATCTTCACAGGATCCCGTCCCCACCCCAAGTGCAGGCCCGGCATCACGAAACACCACAGATGGTTGAGCACGTGGTTGAACGGGTTCATAGGATGGTCGGCGGTAGTCCTGTTCCATCTGAGCGTGGACTGGGAGGATCGTCGTTGACACGGGCCACAAGTTCAGCTAGCAGCATTGGCTCATACCTATCCTCTCATCATTCAGATGACGATCTCCTGGATTCGGAGGCTTCGTCGTCATACCAACACTCCCCGGTGCCTTGGCCCGCCCCGATAATATCAGATTCCGACGAGTCCTCATCGATATTTTCGGATAGTGAAGCCTCGCGAACCCCACCATACCCTGATAGCTCAGAGTCTTCAGGTCGACCATTCCCTCCCGCTTCTCCAAGTCCATCGTCAACATCGATATCCACTGTTCGCCCTCCCGCTACACCCCCAGACCTTCTGGCACCGATCAACGCAATCAGAGAGCAACTCAATGACTTGCGGGACGGTCAAACTCTTATGCTTGGTACTCTCCGCGGCCAGCCCAGTCCACAGATCCCTGAAGATGCGGAGCTCAAGGGCCGTCTCGATCGCATTGAAGGTTTACTTCAATCGCTGATCCCTCGCGAGCCCGAGGTCGTCCATGATTCGTATGTGGCACCACTGTCCGCAATTGGCTCTGATATGAACATCACCCAATTGAACGACCTTCTGCGAGACTATGACAGGGACCAGGGTATTCATGCTCCTGTGCCAACGCGCCAAGGACCTACTCTTCAGGAAACTCTCGACGAGATGTTGAATGCAACCATCAACATTCAACCGCCAGATATCCAACCGCCACCGAACGTCGTCCAGTTGAACTTTTCGCGTCGAGCAAGGACTCCAAGTCTTGTGACACTTGAGAGTCTCCCGCCGAGGTCTGAGACTGAGCCACCACCGCAGGCGTTCCCTCGTCGCATGCGAAATGTGCCCGCTCGGACGGCGCCTCGCGCGCCACTGCAGCGTCCGGTACACCCTGAGGCGCAGCCAGGGCCGCTTGAGCCAATCCAGTTACCAGCCACAGTCCCGGCTGAGCAACCGCCTGCGATAGGAGAGGCGGCACCTGCAACGGCTGCAACGGGGGACCCTGGCCTCGACATGGAGCGAGAGTTGCGGCGCAACCGGCAGGAGAGGAATCCTGGCACTGATGGAATATACATTCCTCGCGGACCGCCGCCTGCTCCCCCAGTCGTGAGTTATTTTGTTCTTGTCTTGGCAACCTTTGCAACTCATCTACCTTTTTTTTCTTAGTCCAATCTGCACCCGACACGGCCACAGACGGCACCGGCCTTGGGAGGCGTGCGAGAACAAGGACCGAGCTGGTATGCCCAAAGGGCGCCGGGGGATATTCACAATCTTGCGAATGTGGGAACTGTGGTGGGTTAATTGGGCTTGATTTCACGCTCAGCGTTCACCCAAGATTTGTGTAGCCTCCTCGCGTTTCGACGAATCCACGCGATCAGCAAACCCAACCTCCGCCTCGACCTCAAGCAGAGCCCGGTTCAGCCGAAGAGCGTCCGCAGGTAAGCTATGTGCCGACATCCAAGGCCAAGCACCCGACTAACTTTATGCTAGGTCATTGTTCGGTTGCCCCCTTATTTCGACGGCATGATGGAAATTCTCAGGGTATTTCCCTTCATTCTACTGCCTGGACCCTGGTTGATTTTTTGATAGCATAACAAAGCGGCTCAAGATGCATCCATTGCGCAACAACGAGAGATGATGCGATACATGGAGCAACTCAATGGTTGGTTGCACAGGAACACCGTGGATCGATTGGATGAAATGCGAGGACTGAATGCTCGTGTCGATGAGCTCAGAAGGGAAATCTCAGGCATTTCTGTTAATGGTTAGTTCCAGTGTCTCCTGATTTCTACGCTGGACTCAATCTCGGTCAGTGCTCCCTGGGACGAGTGAACGTAGCCCAAGCTCCTCGTCCGACTCACTGGGTTCGCCTCTCGGCCCCGCTCGTATGCCTCATGGAGCACCCATGGCGATGCCTGAGCCTCAGCACCAAGGGCCTAATATCCAGATGCCTCAACCACAGCACCGGCCGGTGATTCCCCAAGTTGTCGATGGTCTTCCACCTGGATTTGTGCCGAATCCTCAATTCCAACCTAATGATCCAGTCATTCCGCCCGTGATACCTCAGAACTTCGGTAACCGCCTTCAAGCACAACCGACACCTGCTCGACCTGTTGTTCCCCATTTCACGCCGAATTATACGCCAAGGCCAAATACTTTAACACCAGCTCCGCCCATTCCACTGGATGGTTACAACCTTCCAGGGCCGATGCCGGGACCTGGGCCGCAAAGGGCACCATCTGACAATGTTGTTCCGTTCATTCCCCCGGACATGGCGCCTACCCCTGCTCTCCCAGTCCCCCATCACTATCCTAACCCCCGCATCGTAGAAATGCCAGATTCCCCTCCGAGCAGCAGCTCGGGGTCTCATAGGACCAGCATCAGCAGTGACACTGAAAGCAGTGATGGTCGTGAAATGCATAACGCCGGCAGGACCAGTACTGGTAGGAGGAGTTCTGGTAGGAGGAGCAGTGGCCGTAGGCCACGTTCGCAGTCTCACAGCAGGAGTCATAGCCCACGCAATGTCACACACCATGTCGTGTTGGAATCCACTCCAGCTGCCCAGGCTGCTCCTCAGCACCATCCCGATCCTGGCCAAGGTCCAGCTCAGGCGCCAGCGCAGGCTCCTCCTCTTGTCATCGTTCCACCGCCGCAACCTTCTGACATGCATCGCTCAGAGGGCCATCTTGATCCTGAACGGCAGGCTCCGGCGCCCATAATCATCCACCAACCTGGAACTCCTTACCCGCCCCAGTTGGGTTACCCTCCACAGACCGGAATTCCCATGATGCCTGGTCCCATGCAGAGTATAATCCCTGGTACTGTGGTCCCCCCGATGGGCCACACAGAACCCGTTCAACACATCATCATGGGTGACTCCAGTCGTTCCAGTAGCGGCAGTCCAAGTCGAAGTCCAGGCCGAAGCCGCAGTGGGGGTCATAGTCGACACCCCAGTGGACGTAGTCGCAGGCAGCCTAGCCACGACCGAAGCCGAAGCAGTCCAAGTCCGCGCAATCAATACCGGCCCGATCTACCTTCAGCGGCTCAACCTGCGCCACAACCTCAGCAACCCATCATCATTCAAACTACGCCACGTGATAGGTCTCGATCTCGATCTCGTCGAAGTGGAAGTTCAAGCAGTCGACGACATCATCGCCAACGCAGCAGGAGCAGGAGCAGCCATGAACATCGCTATAGTCCTAATGCCCCGCCAGTCATTATTCAAGGCCAGCAACCTCAGACGGCGTTGCCACCGCAGATGCCTCCGACTGTTATCATGCAGCCCCAGCCCGGCGCCCCCTCAATGCAACCAGTAATGCCGCCAGGAGTGCCTATCACGGGAATGCCTATGCCGGCAATGCCTATCACGGGAATGCCGATGGGGCCGCCACAGGTCATCGTCCAACCAGAGTCTCGTCCTTCCTCTCGTCGTTCGCATCGATCACACTCCCGCGGTGGTGGCGCTCCTGTCGTTCTTCAACCGACGGTGCCCGACAATGGACGCGGACGGTCAAGGTCAAGAAGTCACCATCGTTCTCGTTCACAGTCACCTCGACATGCGACTATACTGCCGACCGTGCCAGGTGTACCGCAGATTGTCACTATTCCTCAAGCGGCACCGACGAGTGTACATCCGCAAGTGGCACCTCCAGCATCTGTCCCGCCTGTTGTAATGATGGATCCGCGCGGTCGACCTCGCTCACGTTCTTATGACAGATATGGGCGCCCTCGACATTATTCACCCTATGACGACAGAGGTCGTTATTTCGACCGACGTCATCGGTCACCGACATATCGACCTCATTCACCGACATACCACAGTCGGCCTCGTTCCCCCACGTATTACAATCGACCTCGTTCCCCCACATATCGCGATAGACCTCGTTCCCCCACGTATCACAATCGACCTCGTTCCCCCGGCGCATATCGCGATAGACCTCATTCACATCGCCGCCACTCACGATCACGATCTAGGAGCTACTCTCCGAGGGGTCACCATCGCCGCCACTCACCAAGCCGCCGTACCCCGTCCCCAGGTTACCACAGTTATGCCCGAGAACGTTCTCTTCGACGCCATTCTCCTGCGCGTTACCGGGATGGCGGAGGCAGAGGAAGATCTCCGCACTATAATCAGCCCAGGTATCGAAGAGGATCGAGGAGTTATACGCCCGAGGATCACGGGAGACCTCACCGGTCAAATAGGCAGTCATCGAGAGGTCACCGACGGACACGCAGCTACTCCAGTCGCCGCTCACGATCCTTGACACCTCGTCGCTCACCAACCCACCGCGCATCCAGTGGTCGCAGGGCTTTGAGTCGCGATTCTGGCAGGACTTACCATCCTCATCCCGCAAGTACTCGTCTATTCGATACTGCACAGGACCGTAGTGCTTTCCCTGCGCGTACTTCAAGGCCTCTACCCTCGGGGCACGGCAGTGCTAATATTCCCATCGAGATTGTCACTCCCTCCACTGCCGCTGGATCTCATGCGCACCCCGGTGGGTCTCATGAGCGCACTCCTAGCATGTATAGCTACCCAGATGGCCCGTTGCATGAAGGAGGCTCGCTCCACAGGGTGCCTACTGGTCGTACTGGTCGCTCACAATCTCGTAAGTTTTAACCAGATTCAACTTCCCTGTAGACCTGTAGGCGAGTCTAACCTGCCTTGCTGCCAGGTTCCGGAGATTTCAGGCATTCCCAATACGGCGACGATGTTTACCCGGAAAATAGTACCCTTGCCAATCTCGGTCATACTGCAACAAACCTTGTTCGCCAGCCAACAAATGACTCCAATGTGCCATCCAACGTGTCTCGTCATCCAAGCGTGGCTAGCCGTCATACTTCCTCTCCCGCAGTCCCTGTGCCTTCACACCTGTCAAATGTCGGAATGGAAGGACATGAACGGCCATCGGATGAAGAAGGTCGACCCCTCCCTGTCCCGAGCCACCCAGTCACGCCGGGAAGGAGGACCAACAGCATCAGATCGCGTCATGACACCGCCACGCCCCTCCCAGGTGACCTATCGGAAGTTGAAAGGGAGCAAGAACGCGCTGTTCGTCTGGATGAGGCAGAACGAGAACTGCACAACGCTGCACGATCGGTTCTTGACGCGGACAATCAACGTGAACACGAGTATCGTCTCAATGAAGCAGATAGAGACCGTGTTTTCCAGGAAGGAGAAGAACGGCGCCATCGAGAGGCTCGGGAACGGGCTGAACTTATCTGGGAGGAGTTCCACAACCGAATTGCCGCCCTTCCAGCGCCACCCCCCTCTACAGAACCCGTCGTCCATCAAATGGCGAACGTGAGCGGCGAGACTGCGGGTGGTGATGGGATTTCTGTCCACTCAAGGGAATCCGTGGCACAACAAGCAGCATCTCAACATGCGATCGACATCCTGGACACCGTCAAGGCGGAACGGGACCAGTTTGCCCGCGAACGAGAGGCTGCCGCACGCGAGCGGGAGATCTTGTTGGAGCAGGCAGCCATGGAACGACTACAGCAGGCAGAGCAGCAGGAGCTCCGCATCAAGGCCTTGGAAGACGAGCTTGCAGCGGTTCGGGCAGAGCTGACGAGCGAAAAAGAGCAGAGAATACTGATTGAGACGGAGCAACGCGAGCGCGAGAGCAGCGCGCTTCTGGAGCGGGACGAAGGCGTTCGCAATCAGCTCGGAGACATCACCAATTTGGTCCAAGAGCAGCGCGATGCGAGTGAACGGAAGAGGGAGCTTGCCGATGCGCGATGGGAGGAGAAGCAAAATCGACGCTCTGAAAAGGACCAGAAAATGCTCGACATGGAGGCCCTTATCCGAAAGTTGGCACAAGACATGGAAGAAACGCGAGATTTGGCGTTGGAGGCGAAGGTCTCCAGGGAGAGGGGTCCAGGTATTTGTTGAGTCTTCTTTCTTATCCCGCGTCTTACTCACCCCCATTCAGACTTGGACGATGTAATCAAAACGCTTCAGGAGCAGAACGCTGCACAGACAGCCATGTTGACCGAGTTGTCGAATGGTTTGTTACGCTTGCACTTCAGACTACCAAGTTCTCCTACTGACACGATGTGCGATAGGGTGGCGCGAAGACTGTGCTCGCTACCACCAAGAGACCATCGCCAGTGTGCAATCTACGGCGAACGAACAAGTCACATTTAATGTTCAAGGGGTATGTTACCTTCAGTTGTCGATTCAGAATCAACCTCTCACATTCTCTCTTGCAGTATCTGGACGAGTTCAGCAAAGCCCTGGCTTCTGAGGTCCGTATGTTACTTGGGGAAGTCGGTAAATTACGCGAGGAGCGCCGAGGATTACAGCAGTACGATTTCATCATCATCTCTTCACAAGCCCAACTCACGTCTTTTTTAGCGAAATGGGCTACCTACTGTTCATGAGGTCCAAGTACGGCCCTGGTGGCGAGTTCGATCCCGACTGGTTCGTACCACATCCTCCTTTGTGTTACGACATCGCCTGACCCTTTTATCTCAGGAAACCCGCGCCTGGCGCTCCAGGAGGACCTCCTATGGATCCACCCCAGCCGCCCCCTGAAGAGGCCCCTGTACCGGAGATCCCACCGCCAGCGAAGCCAGGTTGGCGCAAGGTGACACCCAAAACACCTCGTGTTCGTAAGCCCAAGAAGGAGGCAGTTCCGGCACAACCTATGCCTCCTCAGGCTGGCCCCTCGAATGTGATGATGCATCACGCCTTCCGGCCTGATCCCAGAACGTCGTGGAACACCTGGCATCGTAAGTGACATTTCTCCCCAAGTATTCAAGTGCCTCAATGACCTTGTGTATCTAGCTGATGCGGGCCAAGCGCCAAGTGAGAGCTCAACGCCGGCGGCTCATCTCTTGATGCCGGATCCTCAAGATCGCAGTCCTGGGTTGTTTGGCCCAAGGTCACCTGCCAGTTCGGTTCATCGAGGATAATTACCTGCAGTGTGTGTTCAATTCACGTTGTACTGTATCTCATATCATCTCGTTTTCGTTTTGTTTTACGACTATATACCCGCAACTTACTGCTATGACTCTCATTTACATATGCCCGGCTTCTATGCCCCAGCTATACCTGCTTTCTTATGTTTTCTATGCCCTTATGCTATCTGCGCTGGTTATATCAACCAATTGGTCACTATTGCGGAATGTCATTTATTATCATTGAAAATATGTATGCTCTCTGTTCTAGCTCTGTTCTAGCTGGTCCACTGAGGCCTGAGGCTTCAAGCTCAAGCTTCAGGGTTGAGTGCCTTCGTCGTGAGGTCCATGATCATCTAGGATGTGTCGACAAACTGACTCGTAATGGGAACACAGACGTCTATTCGCGAGGTACTACTGTAATACTGGGTTGAAATCCGGACATTGAAGCAGATGGTTTCCGTTTAATGGTGAAAGATAAAGCTCCTTTTGGGTAAACTTGGCGCGCGCCGAAGCCAAATCCAGATGCATGGAGCCCATATGTTGAGTCCCTCACGCTTCAAGCTCAAGCCTCAGGAGACCGACCAGGAGCGAGATCGCTCCTCTTTATCCACATGCTCAAGGCGAGTCCGGAGGTGCCCTGCGAGACCAGGAGACAGCTGTATAGGACCATCGTCCGTGCAAAGGCGATACGATGGCATTTCCATGTATGTCTCTGGCAGAATCTGGTAGCAAATATTGTGAGTATGTCAGTAGTGACTATTCAGAAAATAAGTTGTGTACTTTGCTGTCTTCCACAAGAACGCTGCCAACGATGTCGTCTGGGTCGCCTATCCGGCCAACTGGAGGGAGATTGCGTTCGTCTCGAGGGCAAAATGAGTCCTGGCGCAGAGACTTAGGTGGTGGTGATGTCATGGCACGCACCGTTAACATGCATCCACCCTGACTGCAGCTGAAGTGCTCCGTTCCTCTGTATATCATCTACGTTTTTCTGAAGCCCATCCTTAACCACTTCATGCAGTATACGTCGAAAATCGCCTGTATCATGAGGCAAAAATGTCAGCGGCGCGTTCGCGGCCTCCACGACGCCTGATACACGTACGATTCTCCTTGAAGTCATTCAATCCTGTCTCCCGTATGTCAAATTGAGATTTGTCATGCGAACGTGTACAAGGCAACCACCCGATAATGGTGCTCGAATTCGCATGCGACGGCGATACTTCGAGCCAAGACAGGGCATACGCTGGGTGAACTGGTGATATTGGCGTCGGCGGCTTCATGAGGTGATAGAATAGCCCCGGTCGATTCGGATCCTCAATAGATATGAGCCGCAATTCTGGATTGGAAGAAGAAGATGCGTCCTGGGAGTAATACACTGCGCGCTGGACGCTCTGCTTTTGAGGGAGAGTGTGTGAGGTGGAAGGGATATTTGGAGACAGCGCACGCGTTTTCAGCAAAGAATAGAGCCGTAAATGCGTCTTGCGCGCGCTGGGGCGCAGTAATAATGTGTGGCGCAGTGTTGCATCTTGTAGAGTATTCCCAAATCTCACAACACGTCGCATGGCGGAACGACAATGAGTTGACGAGTTATGACTTTGAGGCCAATCCTACTTGACTTATTATACATAGCAGGAGCAAACAAACATTCCCCCACTGCAGACCACCATGGCGACGCGGCGAGGCGGCGAGCAAAGGGTGGAAACCCGAGAACACTCAAACGCGACGGCAATCCACTCATAATGCACTCATATCCAAAGGACGAATTCCTTAGCGGTTCATCACATCACACCCTCGTGCCACTTCTCATGTGGTTGGCTGTCTCTGGCTTTCTCGATCCGGATTCTCAACTTTTACCCTGTCGTCTGGCTAGATGCTACGACGCTCAATGCATTTATCCAGCACGTGTGAGGAAGTTAGTGCTTAATATGGTTCGAGACTCTGGAAAACGCCAGTACAGCACGGCTTCAAAACTTTTCTTGTGAGCGAGATTTGTGTACTAGTGTCGCAATCCTTGTCTCGGCTTTTTCACCGCCAACGGGCCTGGATCATCCAATATTGTTCTTGTTCTTGACTTGATCTCTCCTGATGGTGAATTCAGTTGCTTGCACTAACTCCGTGACGCTCCTCCATAGCCTTTTTCTACCTGCGGATATTGCGGTGTTCATTCTCACCACAAGTAAGTAAGCCCATCTTCAATCCTGAATTTGTGTAATAAAGGTGCAAGCAAGGCTTCCAATAAGTTTCTCTTTGGTACTCGTGACTGGGAAATGCTTGCCGCCGCCGCTTTGATTCACAGGTCGGTGTACAGCTTCGCTGCTTAAAACCAGGGCTCGTCTTCCGTAACTTCTTGAAAATGCGCTGTTGTCAACGTATGGGACGGGGGGTGTGAATTTTCCTTTACGTCCCCATAACTATCGGGAGTCAATTTCTTTCGCTCGACCATTGGCTGACATGACCTCCGTCGTTCACATGTCGCTGGAAGATCTCGTACGGCAACAACCAATTCATATCATTGTGAGGGACTTTGGCCCCTCGATTTTCTTCGACACTGCGGCACCTCGACTTCACTCATAGCTCTGTTTGCTTGGATGACCGGGGTTCGGCGCCGTTTCGCCAAGACACCTTCGACGGCACGGGAAGAACGGGTGCCGGAACTATGTGAGTCGAGTCAAACACCCTAGGCTGCGTAAGTTCCCAGATATACGTAGTATACTTACCAGTTCTCTGTGCATCAACAGGGTCCAACCTGTTTCCGGATTGTTTTTTCTTCACTTCTCCAACGATCGGAGCGACTGCAGGGAACAATTGAGCCAGTAGCTAAATCTGCGCTCGACAACCGGGCCACGTCCATCACGGATTGTAGATTCCATCGAGGAGCACATTCTTAGTATTTTTCCAACCCGCATCAGAATCTCACCAGGAGACAGGGCAGCTGAGTCCCACATGAACAGCTCTTACAGCAACACTCAGCTTTCATACTATGCCGGGACCATATGTTTATCTTCAGCTGCATCATTCTCCAGCAGTCTCCAGCCTTTCTTCTAGCCATGGGATCTTTGTACGTCACCCTTGGAACTTCTTCTCCGCCAGCCTTCCTGGTCCACTCCTCCAGGCTTCCAAGGGCTTCCATCGACAAAGTACATACATATGAACAAAGCACACCCAGCTCAGACCAGCCGAATTTGACGTGAGGATGCTTCTCCATCTTCGATGCTGTCCATCAACTGGTCCGCCCTCCGCGCTATCCTTACGACTATATAATCTCGGTGTGGCTCACGTTTTGCACATAATCCTTACCTTCTAAGCTCAGCTATGCAAAAGCCCCGCGCGATTCTGCTTCTCCAATTCCTACTTTTACCCGCGGTATTTGCGACATCCCTTGCCGGTATAGGTGACCACGATGATCCATTTCGACTCGATGTCCTCGATTGATACACTATATCAGGTCTTAAAAAGACGTCCAATACGTTCATCTTCAATGGCCAAGAAATCCGTATCATCGACACGCCGGTCTCACCTGAATCCTCCATATACAAGCTCGCCGCCTTCAGTCAACTGTCAGGATCCTCTCTCGAGAAACGCGCAACGCTCAACGGGTGTTTCGAGGGCTGTGAGCCACAATGCCAAGCTCCGACTGGCTACCATAAACGCTGACCGTTGGCCTTCACAGGCACCCCGCAGTGTGTCAATGGGCTGAGCACGTCGCCGGATCCGCCAGCCTCTGCGGATTGTGTCTCCTTGAAAGCGGCCGTCCAAGCCCTGGCGGAGAGTGAAACGATTGGCGTGCCCTGGCCCTGTAATTATGTGGGCAACGCCAACTGTACCAATTCCCCCCCAACCCTGCCTACTCATAACATCTAATCTACAATGATGCTAGGCCCCAATTTCACGGTCCCTCCAGGCTACGAGCGAAGTTACTCCCTCGGAACATGCCTTGTTGGATTTATCAACTTGCATCCAGTCGGGGGACCAAACCTCCAGTTTTGCGACTACCTTATGGCAAGTTATGATCAAAACTTCGTTGATTCAAGTACTGTGAATGATGTATAGTGCTTTCTTTCTTAGGCCGGAATTATAATGTCCCTCTATAATAATTGCATCGTCACGGGTGGCAAGACTGGAGGGCTTTGCTTCAGCAACTCGCCTTCTCAAGTGAACTGGGTCCTCGAGTGGGTTCAGATCATCTTCCTTTACCCTTCCTATACCCTCGGTGGAACGCTAACATGCTAGTACTTGTTTGTGATCGAACAGGGTCCGGCATATATGATAACTTCTTTGCATTTAACACTCAGTGCTTCAGGCCTTCAGGATCCAGGCTGCGTGTAGATATATTACTCATAAATTAGCTCGTGGCGCCACGTATCGCTGTTGTATGAATTCCTGTATATCCCGAGCTACGAAACGTCAGTAGGATTATCGTTCCTCTGCCCACCATGAAACAAGCATGAAACAAAGACGCACCGAGTGCCTGTGGTTGTTCTTGGGGAATCTGTGAAAAAAATGAGATTTCGAACGGTGAAATGGAGAGACATGACACGAACCAAATGCCCTGCGTTGGATATTCGGATGTTCGAGGTATTCTTGGGACGTATCCATACCCTCTCCCGCGTCGAACCGGGTGGACCGAATCTTGGAAAAATTAAAATGTTATGTCGCTGCCCCGACGACAACATTTGGACATACTCTCCAGCACCAGGCTTCCCGGGCACAACCCAACGGAGCTCAATACGCTCATCGAGGGTAGGCAGGCGCTCAAACACCTCATACTCCGTGTGTGTCTCCGAGAACACGATGCCCTCTTGTATGCCTGGCATTTTCAATCGAATGATGGCCTTTCCCGTGGCTGGGTCGATGGTGTCGTAGGTGCCATACTCGATGTATATTGAGAGTACTGCGGGATCCCAAACGCCGAAGAAGGGAGACTGCTTCAGGATTTCGACGGCTTCTTCCCTGGTCATGATTTTGAGTTTGAAGTGGCATGGCCAGGGGGAACATTGAACAGACCTTGAAGGCCATGTTTCGCGACGCAGAATGGAACTTACGACGAGTTGGTCGGTAGGCTCGCGCTTATGGATAAGATGTCCGGTTGGTTTCACGATAACTGGGTCAATGAGGATGACGGAGGAGAACAACTTGGGCTGCGTCAACGCGGCCAATGTTCTACGCAAGAATGAGAGGAGGGATTGAGGTAGGAAAGGGAAGCACGTACGAGGTACATCCTCCATATGAGTGTCCTATAGCAACCAAAGTCCTCTGACGAAACGGGTTGGATTTTCGGTTTTTCGATTCGTCGGAGGGAAGCCGAACAAGGTGGGTTGGCAATGGTGAGGAGGAAGCCTCATTTGGGAGGAAGTAAGTCAAAAAATTCAGGATGTCACGCGCGTTGTCGGTCCAGTCGACTGTATACGCTGGTTAACAAGAGAAAAGTGACAGTGGGCTAGGTGGACCCACAGACAGCTCCGATCTTGTCCCCGTTGATCAAGCATGCGTCGCCATGCTGGACAGATTCCCAAGTCCATACCTCGTCAATGGTGGACGATGCTGGCGAAGAAAGGAGGTGTTGCAGGAATGGCTCCCAAATCTGCGAACGGTGAGGCAATAAAACAGGTAGACGACGTGCACACACCTCTTTCGGGAACCCGTTCGCATGGGCAATGAACAGCGTTATCCCGTCCCCCCGGGTCCCCTTCCTGACATACCGATTCGCGCAGTTCCACAACACTTGCTTGCTCCGACGTGGTTCGAGAGACACGCGCAAATCCTTCAGTGTCTGGGCAGCCTTCTCAGCCAGTGCCTGGCGCTCTGCTTTTGGCGCGTCTGCGGGTGGAAGGGGAGGAACTGGGGTATATTCCGTGGTCCGTAAATGCGCTGCCGGAAATATATGTGAAGAAAGGGTATATAGGGCGCTGAAGTTCGGTTGTCGAGCAGGGCTAGGCAGTGGAGGTGCTGGAAGAGGTTCGGGCGGTGGAAAAACGGGTAACAGCTTGCGGGGAGTAATCGACGGCCATGTGAAGGGCGGAGGTTGGGAGTACGACGTCGACATAGTGAGAAGCATATGGATTGAGAACGATGAAGGCAAGCGCAATGGCAGGCGGTGTGCCGTTGATGTAATTCACATGGGTTCGTAATATCCATGGATTGACTTTGACGTTGATCCAACGCGACCGTGGGCGTTGGACTCGGACTCGGTAAACAACCGGTCCGGATCATAACAGTGGCTGTGCAGACGGGACCATTTGCACATGCTTGTCATCGAACGCAGCCCCAAACAATCGCGTTTGACATCGACTGTTGCCGCGACTCTGAGCAATGAACTCGTCCAAGTCTTCCTCACTTCTGCTACCCTTCACGTTCTTCAAATACTCACAGGCGAAAACACCGAATGAATCACAGCCTCAGCTTCTCGATCCCAGTTGCTCGAGGGCTCAGCCCTCCGTATTGAAGTCTTGGGGCCCATCAAGTTCGCTGCAAGGAGGAAATGTAAACGGTGGAGGAGGCGTCATGATGGGAGCTGAAGACGGGACGCTATACCTTTTCAGCCAACATCTTCAGTCTGGGGAGATTCAGCCTCCTCAGCTTTCACGACCAACAAGTCCTCCACGACTTTCAAATCACTCGCAACCGCCTTCGCGATCTTCTACACCTTCGGCGACCTCACCTCCTCCATTTTATATCAACCAAAGGGCACGCGTTGTCTCTGGTGTAACTCCGGAGCAGGTCGAAGCACCGAAGAACTATGTGGACTATGATGACGAACCTGACAAACTCAAGGATCTACTGAAAGGCCGGCAGCCCAGAGATTCGAAAGAAAAGCTTGCTGCATCTCCTGAGCCTGGTAGCGGAAGATCCCTGAATCCCTCCAACTTGAAGCGAAAGGAGCTTCCGAAGTCGTTACGTTCTGTCGCACATTCGCCTGCATTCACCTCATATCCGCCTTCTCCCCGTGAACCTGCCTCTGAGTACCCCTATGACTTGATCCTATGGTGCCACATAATTCCGCCGCGATCCGGCCTAGGACATGCAATAACAAGGGTCCGCCTGATCGACGATAATCAGTGTCTGGCTGTCCTGCAGGAAACGGGGTTAGTGTCGTATCGTGTCTTTCGTACCTTGACTCAACGTGTATCACAGTGACTTGTCCGTCTTTTCGCTACAGGATGGTAGTTGCCTAGCCGCGGCGAATGGGTCGTCCGTTACTCTACAACCTCCGAATGGGGTCGAGGACAAAGATGCATCTCACATGTTGTGGCTCTGGAACCACCTTGAAGTTTACCACATTGGGGAGGTGTGTTTGCCTTTTCGAGTCTGTAACCTCGATATTAACATCCGGGATAGTCCACGATCATACTCGCATCAGCTACCGTCAGCCCCAACTCGCCTTCCTCTGCGTCAATGGATCGGGGAGACAACGGCGCGCTCAAATCGCGTCTTTCGATTTTTAAATTTCATTCAAATGATCATCTCTCGTCTCTCGAGGTGGGCCTGGAGAAGGTGGGCCAGTGGTGTTATGACGGTGCATCTTTTGGTTTGCACAAAGAGTGGGATAGTATGCACCCTTCCTTTCCGAGTTTGGCGCTCTATTGACGCTCCAACCAGACACCGTGATACTCTTCACTGTCACGGCCGACGGTCACTTCATCGTTCGAAGCCTCAAGCTCCTCCCACGTGTTGTCCCGCAGATGGGAATCATCCACCAACCTGCGGAGAAGGACATTGCCAACGAAATAGCAAATGCTGTTTCCTCTATCCCGCTCCCTAACCCCTTCAAGTCGCTAAAATCTCACTCCGCTGAACAGCTTCCACTTCCCCAGGGATCGGCACAGCGAGGTCCAGGGAGAGTGAAGCTCGAGGATGTGCGGGATCTTGGTAAGATCCTTGCTGGCGATGCTCCCGTTGGCTTCCGGACGCGTAGTATCGGAGGAAGGGTGATTGCGCTGTGTTGGTCGGAGGACCAGCTTGCAGTGAGTGACGTACTAATTGCGCAGCACGCTGGTCCGATTTTTTTGTCCAGGCCTTTGAATATGAGATGGGACACCTTCGTGTACTGTACACGGACCCTGTTGTCGGCATTCAAGACGCAGAATGGACTACAGATGCCTCGTACAATTTACTCTTTGAAGTAAGATTGTTCCCCTTTTTCTATCCCGCCTTGCTTGACGCCATGTAGGATCGAGTTGAATCCTACACCCTCAACATCGTCGATCCTAACAACGATACAGTTGACACTAAAGAACTTCCAGTGCACTGGACGACTATTGTCAAGCATGTCGACTCTTTTCACTCTGAATCATTTACTCATCAAACTACCCTGTAGATCAGAGCTTCAGCATACCATACTTATCGACGAGTATGATGCCGTAGACCTCAGCTCACCTACCCAGGTTCTCGCAACGTTCCTATCGGAAAACGGAGCCCGCAAGCTTACTGCATTCGAGATCGCACCCCTTGACATCCCACCCTCACCCCGAATTCTGTGGCAAGCGCGTTCGTCAAACCCCGTCTCAAGTCGCAGTTCGAGGCCAGAGATAACGTCGATTTTGCCACTTGAGTTGGACGTCATTGTCCAAGGACATGGTATGTTATGATTGCTACAATTTGATCGCTTACGGCAAAAAATGCGTCTAGCCGACGGCCTTCTTCGACAGTCCTCATTAATGCAGTTGATCGACGAGCCAGAGAAGGCGTTGCATTCGCAGAAGGTGTCTGATTCTCCCTTGAATGGATTTGTAACGGGCCTGCACTTCGCTCAGAACTCGCGGACACGTGAAAGGTTTATCGTAGGTGGCGGTGATGACGGTTCTGTCGCATTCTGGACCGCTGAGTACATATGTATCAATCAGACTTTCCTTCGTGTACTCATATTCTTCATAGCCAGTTCAAACTGTGCGCTCGATGGACGCTATTCATCACATGCCTTGCAAGGGTAGTCCAGATACAGGATACGCAGAACGGCCCATTGAGAGGATGTGTGCTTTGCATTTCGGTTGATGGTACTGTCGCTGTTATCGTCGTGGATGGATTTCAGTTGTACGTCGACCTCTTCTGGAGCACCACACACCGTCGCTGAACGAGATGTAGCCTCTACCTCATCCCAGGCTCGGCGGCCCCGCTTTATCGGGTATGCTTTGGAGAGAGCAACCTGTTGCTCGTCTATGCAAATAACCGCGCGCGCTTATGGGATGTGCAGACACAGGAGTTTTGGCGATCCATGACTCTTGAGACGGTTGAGGAACTCCTTGAACAGGGCGGGTGGACTGATCTGTGAGTGACTGACTCCATAGGCCATAAATACATCTTTCAAACCGCCCTGACGTCGAACCATAGAGCATTGGATGCACGTGCAAGTGTTCCAGACATCCCCTTGAAGACCATTTCAGGACCAACTCATAGTCCCGACGTCGGTAAGCTCCTTATCACTTCCACAAGCAAACCGTCGTTAATCTCTAGTCGGGGAGCCTCCACCCTTGTCCTTGACTTGGACCGTTTCACGACAGAGTCAATCACAGTCGCAAAAGTAATCAGCACCAGCAGGGACCAAACTCGCGCCATTCTTCTGACACTTGAGCGACTTCGCTCCGTCCTATCAGTTCTTCTGACACCCGGTCTGAATGCCGACATAGACTCAGTGTGCACCACAAAACTCGGTATCGGGCCGTCGCGCGTTTCTACCGGGTTTGTCAGGTGAGCAGGTCTTCAAATCCATGGTTTAAGTACTAAGCGACATCGTGCATTGAAGTCAGTCGGCGGTTACGTTGTATCGAAAGCGAAACGCACAAGATCCTTGGTGTTTGTCGGGAGATGTATCCGCTGCACGCGCGCTCTCTATTGCAGTGGTTCTCGGGGCTCTTGGCCTCTTTGAAGGTTTGGCATTGAATTTGTGATATATTCCCCCGTTACTGACCATCACAACCAGAATTCATGGAGGGTGCGAACACGGTCATGATCTTCTACGCAACATCACTGGCGTCGGCTGTTGGACCTGGGTACCAACCCCCGAGTCTCGTATACCTCGCACGTCGATGGTTCGATGGCTCTAGTGCGTTTTTTTTATACCTGGATGTAAAATTTGTTTGATGGACGCCTCTTCTCCAGACGATGTACGGCGCTCAGCTCGCGTCCTTTTCGATTACGCGCTTGCTTGCCTTTCTGACGAAGAAACGAATGAAATCGCTGAACATTGGCAACATCAATGTGCAATCTATGTATTGTTCTCCGAAGGAAGCGACTGATTAGTTCCAGTGCCTTGCCTTCAACCAACTGCTGATCGAGAATCGAGTCATGCCGCACTTGCACTCTTTCTTTGTGGATACCTGGCCTCGGAAAAGTACAGCTTGCTTTCAACCAGGTAAAAGTATTTCAACGCTCCACGTAACAGGACACTAATGGTCTGTACAGCGCTCTTACCGACATCTCAAAGTCAATTGCTCTTTACTTCCATGATGAGCAGTCCTTGCACAGGGTTCTGGCCATTGACCTGTGCTCCAGAGGATTTCACATTTGGCAGCACTACATCGACGCCTTGGAAATCCTTCGAGCGCTGTTCAGCCTTGCCACGAGCTCTCGGAAAGATTCCATTAACATCCAGAATGTCGGTCAGCAAGCCCGCCTTGCGGTCTTGCAGATAGCATCGAGTAACACTGCACTGTTCATGTCGACATTGGGTCTCGACATACTCAAGCCCCCAACACTTGATCATCGGAAGGCAGTCCTGCAGGTTGTCGCCTTTCTAATACGCAAGGTGTGTCAATCTAAATGTTTGAGCGCCCCCTTTTTCAATGGGTCGTTGCAGCGCCCTTTGGTCCTTCAACCAAATATTCCTAAGCTAATGGAGGCTGTGGTGAAATCGCTCGACCCAAACGACACGACCCATCGTGAAGCGATCATAGACTCGGCGACCGAGATCATTGGCCATGTAGTGAAAACGTATTTCAACCTTCCCCGTCTTCATACCATTATTGACCCACACTTGCTCAGGTTTCCCACTGTCGATTTTCAAATGGCAACTCAACGCCTAGCTGTCGGCTCGAATGACTCAGGCAGCGTGGTCATGTACGACCTTAAGACGGCCATCCGACTATATGTCCTCGAGTGTGGCACGAAGCCCATAGCAGCCTGTAGCTTCTCCCCGGACGGGCGGCGGTTGCTGACGCTCTCTCTAAAAGAAAGTGTAGTCCTGGTCTGGAAGGTAGGATCAAGCTTCACGAGCTTTTTTAACCCGGGAGCGCCCCCTCGGCAAGGCCATAGTGGCTCGCAACCCTTCAAAACCATCAGCTTTAATGTCGGAGCCGCAGGTAGGTGACGTTCGCTGACATTTCCTCAGCTCTATTGCTCATATGAACTTGTCGTAGCGAGCATGAATGCGCAGGACACGATGGACCTTGTCCGCTTCGAATGGGTCGCCGACCGCAATGTTAAAATCAAGATTCGCGACAGTATTATGACATTCAGCACTTGATTTCATATGTTAGTTTACTCGCACACCACCGAGGGTTCATATCGCCAGCTCTAAATACAGTGATCATTCAGCTTACCACGACGGGCATTCCCTGACGGCTTGTGGGGGCTGGAGCTTCTCTCGCGATACGATTGGTACACGTGGTGGATCTAGGAAGTTTCAAGTGCAAACGCATGGGGCGATATCTTCTCGTCTTACTCAAAAGGAAACACCACCACACCCCCCACCATACACGGCAACATCGAATGCGCCCTTGCCGATGTGCTTTCTGCCTACCTCCACGTCGCGGGATTCAAGTCATTATTATCGTCTTAATCAGCACTCGAGCGTACCATGGACAAGCACCTCAAAGGACTAGGGAGCATTTACAAACCAATCGTCGGCCATCCACAGCTTGCAACCTACTGTTGGACTTCCAGATTTCCAGCTCTATCGCAAAAAAACCTTGACTAGCCATTCAATTATGGATCTCACCTTCCGACACTGGCCTCGGTCGACGGTCAAGGGCGGAGCGTAGGCCTATCACCAGCTTGATAACCTTACGCTCCTGAGTAGATTGTGCCTCTGCCCCTCCTTCATGCGGTTTCAAGATGAGAACAGAATCGACTCTCGACGTCTGGGTTGGTTGCTGTGAGAGTTGCGCCTTTTTGGCATGATCTGGGGGACTGGCAGGTGTCCCACATGGTACTTATCATCTTTGTCTAGATGCGGGTGCCCGCTTTCCAACATGCTACGCCGTCTCCAAATTTATCCACGATTCTCACTGAAGCATGCGTCGCACAACTTCTGCCCGGCTCCGGTTGCCCGTCGTTCACATGTCTTAAAAAGCGGCGCCAGCACGGTACAACCTCAGGAACACGCCATGATTCCCCTCTTTGCGCAGTTCACTGCAATTTTAGTCGCTGGTTCATGCGGTCTTCCTGCTCTTGTTGGCGCTGTTCCTTCCGCTGTTGATCCCTGTAACAAGATAGCAGGAAAGGCGTTCGTTCCTCCGGCCGACGCTCTTGCTTGTTATAGGGCCTTCCCGTTCAACGAGACTTTGCGCCAAAACGTCCTGACAAATGTCGCTCGCGTCTTCGACTTTTTCACATTCGAGAATTACTACTTGAAGTCGCCACCGCCTTTTCGGGAGTCGACAGTGGACATTCGAGCAACTCTTTCGAAGATCAACACGACGAAATACAAGGCACGTTTGACTGTCCTGTTCCTGCGGATGAAGGGCTGAATTCTATGATAGACTGATTACGACTTTAACAAAGCGCTGTACGACTTTACTACCCAGTTGAACGATGGACATACACGTAGGCTCTCCGCTTTTTGGCCCAGCTGAATATTTGGAGCTGATTTCGTCACAGGGTGGTACCCCAACTGCTACATCGCGTTCCAAAATATCCTTCCGGCCCCAGTGATCACCATCGAAGAGGACGGTGTCCAAGACGTCTACATTGCATTCGACTCCGTCGAGTTCCTCTCCCAGCTCGGCACAGATTATACCTCATACTTCGACTCCATCAAATTCGACTGGAAGCGCCTTCAGGGAGCCAAAGTCCTCAAGATCGAGGGTCAGGATCCCTACGACTACGTCGACAAGATCGCGAGAACTGTCTCCGGCAACTACCTGGACCATGGCGTTCGTGTCAATTCTGTGTTTACGAGCTACCGCATTTGGGGCAACACATTTTCCCAGAGGCTTGGCGACCTCGCGGGCCCGACAAGCGTTACGCAGAAATCGCTGACCTTCAAGTTGGTCACTGTCAACTCGACCAAGACGGAGACAATCGAAGTGCCGTTTTTGGCAAATTACGTTGGTGCAGCTGGTTTTACGGACTCACAGTCATTGTAGGTCTTTATTGCCTTTCTAATCCAAAGATGTCGCTGACATGCGCCACATCCAGTTGGGCTCTGAATTGTGCAGCCAATTCTGAAACGAATGGCGTGGACCTCAAGGCGTTTAGAACGTCTGATATTCCTCCCCGGCATCCTCGCGCAGAGATAATCGATAAAACGCAGTCACGCGGCATTGATTTGCCCCCGCGGTTTGTTCCCAGTCTTCCCCCTGTTGCTGGAAGTGGCGGTGTCATCAAGTCGTTCGTTCTTTCTGACAACAAAACGGGGGTTGTAATTGTCAATTTCTCTTACTTGTACCTGTTCGACTCTCATCTCAGGTTCATAGATGTTTGTGGGATCCTTTGGCGGTGACTTCGACGGCTTCCAGGCTGATGTTGTGTCCGCCGTCAGTGCATTCAAAGCTGCAAACGTGACTCAGCTTCTCATTGACTTCACCAACAACCCAGGCAAGTACTTTCATTCTTCGAACCGCGTCAGCATTCTTCTAATGGTGTCGATCTCTAGGAGGACTTGTATGCCTCGGTCAATTCCTGCACCAATATCTTGCCGGCTCTGACATTGGATACCCGTATGTCCTAGGCATCCTTCACCCTAGTCGAGCCCCTCAGTTTTCAACTTCACAGTGGCTTTGTCTCGACCGTGCGTGCGAACCCCCTGGCCCAGAAGATCGTCGCCGCCAACATCAAACTTGGCCTTAACTACACCTATCACTATTACCTGAGCGACAACCGTCTGTCCTCTGCTTCTCTGAGTCGATGCGGTCCAACTAATCCAGCCTACAGACGCATTCCTGAACGGGACTGTGATGAACAATTCTTTCAATTACATAACGCCCTCAGTACCATTCAAGGTCAATGGGCGTCAGGATCCCACGTCTCAGCGCTTCCTTGTACGTCCTGTTGACACGCAAATAACATACATCAATGCCGACTGACGCGAACCATCAGGACACTTGCGAACTGTACTTCTCGCAGCCTGTTCCAAAAACTCCACCTTTTGATTTAAAGTAAGCTGCCACCTCTTTACCGCTTTCATTCCGTCGAATAGTCCATGTGTCCCTAGCAAAGTGGCTATTGGTGGGTCACAGTGTACTCCCTTTCTAGACCCATGTCTAACCCACCTCCTCTTGTCACACGCAGTCAGTAATGGAAACTGCGCGTCTACGTGCGCCATGTTCAGCACGTTGATGAAAGAGAAACACAATACCAAGATTGCGGTATTTGGTGGCAAACCTGGGTCACAGATGGAGTTCAAAGGTAAGGGGCGTGGTTTCGGGACAGTGTATGGGCGGCTAATTGTTATCCTAACGTTTAGGCATGGCCGGAAATCAGGTCTTGGAGTGGACAGATCTGGACACTGAAATCAAGACTGCCGGCTTGAAGAACGTGAGAGCCTGGTTACTGTCGACGAGCAATCTGCTGATACTCAGTTTGGCCTATCTAGGACCCTTTGGCGCCGCCTGATCTGTGAGTGCTCTTGATATTTTGTGACTCGCCATTTGCTCACCTGGTGCGTCATCAAATAGACTCGTATCAGGGAATTTCCGGTATGTAAGCCCAAGGATTAGAGTGGAGAGTGACTTTCTCACCTGTTTTGGCGACCCCTCAGTCATAACTGGAGGACGGGTCAGTAGTCGCCCATATCATCATCATTGCCGCGGTGTTGAAATTGAACGATACCTCCCTGCAGCTTGGAGCTTTTGGGACGAGAATATACCAATAGGTGAGTTCTGTCCACATACTGCCTCTCCTCATTGAATTCATTGACGCCCCGGTCTTTGAACAGCATATCTTTCCGAATTGCCGCGCTGTAAGTCACTCCCTCGCACTTTCCATCAGTACGGCCCTCATCAATTATGGATAGTCCGATTCCCGTATACCAAGGAGACCTACAATAACCCACATAAGCTGTGGACCTTTGCGTACGTCGAGCTGTCGAGCTGGCTTTGTTGTCTTGTCTGATTGGCACACGACGCTCATCGATTTGACGATCATCAGGGCGTCCAAATTGTTCTAATTCTAAATCCACAAGGGAACTCCAGCGCCCATCATCCTTCGCATGACGGGCGTTGGGGCACAACGGCCAACTTCTAAAATAAGCTCTTGTGTGCGGCGATGATATTGTGAGATGCGGTCGTAGTTGGTTTCCAGTTGAAACTTGAGGGGCGCCTCTAAATTTAACAATTTTTGTATACTCAATTTTGACACTTTTTGGACTACTTCCTTATGAGGCCGCCCGGCGCCGCGAAGCTGAGACATCACATTAGACTCTGATGTCACAGCAGGCGCCTGGTCTAAAATGCCTCCTGAAAATAAACGGTCTCGACAAGTGTGGCAGAAGTGTGAGTAACAGGTCTGTGTTTATGGAGTTCTTCGATAGACTGCGTTAAGTGCTCCAACTATCAAGTATAACGTTGTGAGGTCATAGGTAGCAACTGGCCCGCCCGGCGCGGCCAAAGTATCGGACTCGTAACTTTGAGGGTCAACTGACTCGTAACTTGAGGGTCAACTGAATAGGAAGATAAGGAATAATAGAGTCGTCGAACGACATGGCCCTGGGTGGGAGCGCGTAAGAGTGGAGTTGAATGAATAGAATAGAAAATGATATCGAAATTGGTGTGCTGGATTCGGGAGTCGAGGGAGGCTGGAGCCGTCCGTAATACTAATAGTCGCCGAGGTGCTTTCACACGATAAAGGTGATTTTATAAAGATTCAAGGGACGAGATGCGATCACAAATCTTGGGATGGTCGGTTTTGAGGCGATGGCACTGTACTCAACTTCTCCTAGTACTACTGTACCACTGTTGCAGCGCATGGGCACTCACTGTTGTTAGTATTACTTTGAGTTGCTGTGAAGAATTGGTCAAGCGGTGTTTCGGGCTCAGGGTCGCAGTTGATGGAATGGCCTTTTCAAGCAATTTTTAAAAGAATTAACAGTCAAGGGCCGCAGGGCGTGCATGAGGCGGCCAGCGTCCAGGATGGCAAATAAATAAGTAGAAGGGCGACTTCAGGTGGGTATTATACTTATTTGCCAACCCATGCCCTGACCACTCCCTGGCATGAACCCCCCTGCGCTGTCACCTCGGCTGGAAGCCGGTGAGCCCCTCTGCAGTCACCGTCGGCATCCCTCGCGAACCGGGCACTCGCAGTCTTCGGATCTCTCTTCTGGGAGTGGCAAAATCGGTCTTCCTTCTCTTGTGCCCTGCACCTCTAGGAGACGCCTTCCAGTTCCTGATACGCGGTCAATGTCGAGCCATAGCTGTCCAAAACTTGGCGGGAACGTGGAGGGTTTGTCACATCGACGGGAAATCCGACCTCTTCCGGCCATCCCGACTACACCGTCGCCGTCATCCACCCTATCCTCTGTTCGACCTCTGCGACCACTCCCTTCCCCTCCACCGATCACCTGTCCTTCAACCAGCTTGCGCTCCAGATCTTTTGATGGAGAACTTGCACCTCCTATTCATCCAAAACCCCAACACATTGAACTCCCCCCACAACAATCGATGTCCCGGCCAGATCCAACAAGACTGACGACGGATTCCAACTCTCCAGAAAACGACACGGCCGCTCTCAGTTTCCCGACATCACCACAACCACCGGCCCCACTTACTGCAAGGCACAGATGTACAGCACAGCTCCGCCATCACGTTGATGAACCCGTACTTGACAAAGCGGTGAACGCTCGTCCACGACGTAAATCGATGGAGGAGGTTGGGGAGCTGGGTGAACACCTGACGTATATCAGGGCTGCAATAACGGTGGAAAGGATTCTGGATTTGGCATCTGATGAAGACAGCATCGAGGAGGAGGATGGGACGATCTTTCGTGATATTTATGGCCAACGGCATAGCCGACATTGGATACGTGAAAAGGGAGGCAAACGATGGGAGGAACATGATTACCAGGCCGTTGTCACGGCCCTTCGCGTGCTGTAGCCCTTTCCTTTGAAGCATTCTGTTCCTATTTCCCCCCCCCCCCCCTCTTCATGAATCCCACAGTGCGCTTTCCCTCTGCACGTACATACGCATTCACAACGATGTCCTGTTAGCAACCACCACCGTATCATTTGACTACTTCCTTAACATACAAATAATTCATATAAATTGCTTCAGAGAGCTTGTAGAGGATCAGGTTGAGTTGTTCGTACAGGGGGTATGTGGCGGTATCCGAATTAGGCGAGAAGAGAGTTCCCTGGCAGATGTAGAAGATATTTCAATGGCGTTAGTAACAGTAGTGCGCCACAATATGGTTCAAATTCACCTCAAGTGGACATACTGTGCATCCTTTTTTGTTGGATTGTAACTGCCGCTTTGGCATGTAAAAGAGGGAGAGATTGGATAGATTTTGGTTTCATGTAGCGCCAGCTGGTTTTGTTCTGGTGGTCCCGGTATACTACGCCACAGAACAGCCGCAGAAACTTAATAAACTCAAAAGTCATCAGCATCTTCCCAGGCCATTTGGGGTGACTTGTTAGGCCTGGCATCCCATCTGAAATTGCCAGGTACTTAAATTTACCTATCACGAGCACTGAGACTACAACGGAGAAAAATGAATGAAATGGGCGTGTAGTAGAGGGTGGATCAGTCCTCGAAGTTGAAACTTCGAACTGTGAAGGTGCTCCTCGTGACGATCGACGGTGTCGTTACTATTCTCAGTAGGGCCTGCTGGACGGGTAAAACATTAGATCCTATGAACGCGCAATACACTAGACGTGCATATACATAGCAGCAACTTTCCTTGGACGTCGGCATACTATGCATGAACGTTGCATCATTACTGAAACTCGTAGGTGCAGAATTCATCTATTTGGATACACTTCCTTAGCTAGAAGCAGATCACAAACGGATGTTCAGTTTTGCAACATTCCGCAACGCAGCTGTTCAATGGAGCTGCTTCAAGTTAACGTCAAAAGGAGCCTCGCACTGGTAGTAAATCCGGTCAACCATTCCCACAAGGCCTTCATCGTCGCCCGACCGGTGGTAGACTTCCAAGTTGTCTGACTGAGCGTAGTCTCCCAAAGGCAGATGTCGAAATACTTGGTTCAACCTGTGCGATGGTCCACATGGACGGCCCGGGTACTGGTTGCTCCAATTGCCATTGGCCTCACAGAACCATTTGATTAGGCTGGTGAAAAAATCAGTACTTACATGTGAGCTCATGTGAAGGGAAGACGTTTTATCCGATTCTCCGCGTTACAGTAGCGAGAATTCGAATTTCGAACATACATACTTAGCTTCCGTTGATTAGCGTTTTGAGAGTTTGAGGGTGGGGATTTATCATTATTTTGTACAGCCACCGAGCGCCAAAGCCTCCGATTTACCACGTCCCCCACTGTACTCCCACTGAGTACTTCCCTGCGCCTTGCTATTTTACCATTGCGGGATGAGCGCCAATGGCCCCGCTGATCCATCTCACAGCTCTCCTTCTTGCGCTCGTTTCTGCATGTATTGCGGAGGTAATTTCGCTCAGGTTGACGCCAGGCAAATCCCAGGCTCTTATTGAGCGCGGACATCCCGAATACTCCTTTATTTCACCTCCTGCGTTGGATGCGGGGTCTACGGTGAATGAACTGGAATTGTTGGACACTGTTCTCGTCGCTTCAGTGGATGGCAAGTTCCATGCGCTGAACAGGACTTCGGGGAAGACACTGTGGTCAATGCCTTCTTTCACCGCCTCGACAAGCATCTCCGCACCATCCACTCTCGCGCCGCTCGTGCGCACCGCCCACGCTGACCATGATCCCGAAATGACCGACGAAACGACTTCGCAAGAGCTGTATGTCATCGAGCCGCAGTCGGGCGACATCTATGTCATGGCGACGCCCACCAGCCCCCTCCAGCGCTTCCCGTTCTCCATGTCAGAACTCGTCGACATGTCGCCGTTTACCTTCACCGGAGACGAGGACCGCCGGGTGTTTGTGGGGCGGAAGGAAACGTCGCTGTTGTTGCTCGAATTGGAGACCGGAAGAATCAAGGCGACGCTCAATTCAGAGTGTGCGTGGGACCAGGACGATGAGGATGATGGTGAATTGGATTTGGATGAGCTGGAGGACAACACACCGCCAATATCTATGCCTACCGAGGTGTACATTGGCCGAACAGGTGCGTTGTTATCACTTTTGTCACGAAGAGGGGTTTATTCTTGGGCAGACTACCATATATCAATACAAACACGCCCCCTCAAGGGGAGCTCGGCCATTAAGGCTCCGGTCCAGAACCTCTCCTTCTCGGTCTACGGGCCCAACAACAAGGACAATAACCTCCAAGCCACGTACCGGCGCACTAAAGACGATGCGTACATCCAGAGCCTCCCTAGCGGAGAGGTAATTTCCTTCAAGGCCCGGCAAAGGGGGGAACCCTTCGCCAATGCAGACGCCCAGGTCCTTTGGGCACTCAACTTCAACAACCCAGTAGTTGCAGTATTCGACGTCCTCCAAAAGCCTTCCTCACACGCCCACGCACGCAACAACGCCCTCGTCCTCCTGCAGCCCCGCCCACACCTCCAAGATGTCATCCCAAACCTCACCCCGCAGACCGTGACACGTCTTCCCAACCGAGAATCCGCCTACGTGGGGATGATACAGGAAACGGGTAGCCTCTTCGCCATGAGCCCTACACGCTTCCCGCTCGTTGCCTTTGGTGGGGCCGAACGCTATCCGCGAGGGCATCTCATCGACGCTTCCAAGCCGGAGGACGACAAGGACGATTTCCACCTCTCGGTCGACGCCATCACCAAGGCACGCCATCGGGAACGTGAACGCAATCAGGACGAGTGTCGTGGCCACGCCCTCTACACGAACCGCCGATGTCTCGTTGGTGTGCGCCCGCTTGAGGAGGGAGACGGGCACGAGGGACGCTTAAAAAGGCTGTTGGATGGACCTACCGTGCCATGGACCGTCAAAGGGGGCGTGGGCGGCGCACAACAGGCGCACCCTGATCCACTGACAGGGGTAAACGACACGCTCGGAGTTGGGGCGGCGCCGCCTCTGCCTGCGATTGAGGCCGCCGCGAATGCGGAGGGCGGGTGGGCCAAGGCAGCGCACAGAAGTGTCCTGGAGGCGGTTGTGATCACGATCATTCTAGGCGCTCTGTCACTTTGGTTTTGGTTGAAGCGATTGCGGCAGGCGAGGAGCGGCAGCGGGGTCAAGGACAGTGTGACATCAGAGGATGCGACACTACCATTGGTCGTCGAGCCAATCACACCTGCATATGCGGAGTCTCCTTCTCCAATGTCAATTCTACACGAAACCAGTGAGGAAACAATTCCGACAACTGCCCCCCTGACGGTATCCGTGGAATCTCCGGTCGTCCTTGATTCAGTCCTTCCGTCATCTCTTCCACCGGCAGCTGAGAGGCCCAAAACCATCATGCAGCTGAATGCTGCTCCAACAACAAACGCGGCGGATGACAGCGATCGCGAAGGGGATGTTAATGACGACACCTCGGCCACGCCAGGAAAGCGGAAAAATAGGCGAGGCAAACGGGGGAAGAAGAAGAAAGTGGGGATCATACTGCCGGAGGGAGACGAGGGGGAGGAGGAGAAGGAGAAATCGTCAGCCAATGGGGGTATCGAGAAGTCAGAGTCGCCCAGCATGTCCTCACTGGTTGTGAATTCGCCGAAGCCTCCACCTGCGGCAGCCTCATTAATTGTATCAGATCAAATTTTAGGTATTTCCCCTGATACTGAATTCCTAGAGTCTTATTGACCGAGTCTATTTTCTAGGGTTTGGGTCTCACGGAACTGTCGTGTTCCAAGGCTCACTCCAAGGTCGTGCAGTCGCCGTCAAGCGCCTGCTGCAGGATTTCGTGACCCTTGCCTCCCGAGAGGTAAGCATCCTGCAAGAAAGCGACGACCACCCCAACGTTATCCGGTACTACTACCAAGAAGCCCATGCGAACTTCCTCTACATCGCGCTCGAGCTCTGCCCTGCTTCCCTTGCAGATATTGTTGAGTCCCCAGACCGGGACCAATGGCGCGACATCGCAATTGCCTTCGACCCTAAGCGAGCGCTGAAGCAGATCACGAGCGGTCTAAAGCATCTACACGCCCTGAAGCTTGTGCACCGTGATATCAAACCGCAGAATATCCTTGTTTCCGGCGCGAAACCCGGGCCTGGAGGCAAGACTTCCTACCGAATGCTCATCTCTGACTTTGGGCTATGCAAGAAACTCGACGTGGACCAGACGAGTTTCCTACCCACCGCGCACGGCGCAATGGCCGCGGGTACGGTTGGGTGGCGTGCACCGGAGATCCTGCGCGGGGAAGTGAAGCTGGATGACTTGAGCGATGACCATTCAATGTCGTCACGTGGAAGCACTGGTACTACGACGGGCGCGCCGAATAGCGGCAGGCTCACGAGGCTCACGAAGTCGGTGGATATCTTCGCGTTGGGATGCTTGTTCTATTATACGCTAACGAACGGAGTGCATCCGTTTGGGGACCGGTTTGAGAGAGAGGTCAACATTATGAAGAACGAGAAGAATTTGGAGGCATTGCAGAGCTTTGGGGAGGAGGGTTCAGAGGCGGTGAATTTGATTACGACTATGCTGGATCCAGAGGCGTATAGACGGTGCGTCATGTTCATTCTTGTAGCGTGCGTGGGTCACTGACAGGGATAGTATAGACCTGACACGACAACATGTCTCCTGCATCCGTTCTTCTGGGATCCTGCACGACGCCTGAACTTCCTTCAAGACGCCTCGGATCGGTTCGAGATCATGTGCAGGGACCCCAAAGACCCGTATCTGCTCGTTCTAGAAAAAGAAGCTTTCGGGATCGTGGGCAGCGACTGGCACTCCCGGCTAGACAAAATTTTTATTGAAAACCTGGGGAAGTTCCGGAAATACGATGGGCGCTCAGTACAGGATCTGTTACGTGCACTACGTAATAAGGTGCGTACTTTTTTGCATTCACTGTTCCCCCTCACGTCGCTCAAAGCCTCTATCCACTCAGAAACACCACTACCAGGACCTACCTGATAATGTGAAACGACATCTCGGAGCCATGCCAGAAGGGTTTTTGTCGTACTTCACCCGGCGGTTCCCCAGACTCTTCCTCCACGTCCATGGCGTGGTAGGGAGCACTGACCTGCACAGCGAGTCGATGTTTAGAGGATACTTCGAACTCGTTGAGTAACGTTGGGTTGTGTTGTCACCTCCTTGTGTATTACTGTCTATTTGCCCTCGTACTTATCATCACCGCAGCACTCTTCCTGGCATCATTTATACCTCACAATTTGTATCGTGTACCCCCATACCTATTACTATTTTGTCTTTTGATACCGTCAACATGCAATGAATTTATCAATAACTACATTGTGCGTGAGACGTTTCTGAGCTAGTTATATGTCCTCTTTATAGTATCTGACAACTCCTCCGCTCAACAGGCGTGCAAATCAGCATTCAAGCGAGTCAGTAACGAAAGACATCGTCCTTAGAATAAATATCAATCGGCGACCAATCTGCCTTCAGTTGTTGTTCTTGGATAACTCAAGGCACACGTTGAAGGCGCGTGGCCATAATTGGCAGCTTGAGTTCCCCGTACAAATGGGGATGCATTCAAAGGCGGATAGTATTACAGTTGCGGACAAACAAACACGACAACTCCAATAACTTGTGATCCGTAAGATTTTACAAAAATCTGGCATTGGATT